>LZPO01017750.1:22222-34230 GCA_001675575.1 Neotoma lepida | reverse complement strand
GTTTCTGCCAACTCAATTCTCCCATTCCACCTATCAAACACCAGCTCCACCAGGCAGTTTCTCCCAGGTTCTCGAGTCCTATGGCCAAAAGCTTGCTCTTCCTCCCCATTTGGATGCCTATAAAGTCTCCTTTCCTCATCTCTGATACTTTCTATCCCTCTTTTAAGTTCTCTGANNTTATATCTCCATNCCTGGCCTCCAGGCACAAACCTGAGATGTGTCCTTGCCTGACTACTCTCGATTGTCTTCTCATCCATGTTAAGTATACAAATGCTTAACAAATACAATTGTTTGGGGGAATTCGTGAGTTTGTTCATGTAGACTACCTTAAACTGTGCACAAAAAAACCCATAAGCTTTCATAACCATAACCCATAAGGATCTTTGCCATAATGCATGTCTGTTCCTGTTTTTATGCCCCAAGATTATGANGTTTCTCCCATGAATTCCCACAGAGAGCAAAAACTATGTCAGGCCAACCTGGGGAAGCTGGAGGCCTCCAGCCAACGTTGTAATCATGGATAGTTTGCACTCAAATTGTTGTTTGTGTAAAGCAGCTTTGCCGGAGGAGGAGACAAGAACTGGAGGATGAGGGCACTGAAGTAGAAGGAAAGATGTGGTCCTCAAGGCGGAGGAGCAGATGCTGAGAGTCAGGAAGCACCTGGCAGGAAGGAACAGAGGGGTACCACAGCTGGGGGGCTCAGGGTGAGGAAGACACAAGGCCCNAGAGAGCCTCTGCCTCTTCTGCCTCACATCAGCAAAGTACTCAGGGAGCACACCAGCAGCCTGACCCAGGTGCCACCACCGAACTGTCTGCCAGGGCACTGGAACCTGTTAGCAAGTCTGTCTACTGTCCTTTTTATTTTTTTTTAAGATGTATTTATTTTTGTTCTGTGTGTATGAGTCTTTTGCCTGCATGCAGGTCTGTATATCACGTGTGTGCCCATGCAGGCCAGGAGCAAGGGTTAGATGCCTGGGAACTGGAGTTATAGATGGTTGTGAGCTACCATGTGGGTGCTGAGGACTGAACTCAGGTCCTCTGGAAGAGCAGCCAGTGCTCTTAACTGCTAAGACATCTATCTCTCCAGCGTTTCTGTTGCCCGTTTTGAGCTTTTCTGGCCAAGGTGGATACTCCTAAACTCTTNGAGACAGATCTAAGGGAACATCTTTGTTACTTGAACATGAATTGTCCTTTCCCCCATTGTCAATGATCCCCAGTCTTCACCTCTAAACATCAAGGGACCAGACAGGGGCTACCCTGTCACCCAAGGCTGATGCTCAGATGATAACATGGTGTACCAGAGATGTGGCTGAGACACGGCAAACATGGAACATGAGTGATAAACTTACAGGGCTTGGGCTTCAGCTCATTGGTAGAGAGAGTGCTTGCCTGGCATGGGCAAAGCCCTGGCTTCTATCCCTGGTACTACACAAACTGGGCAAAGTAGCTGGTCCTTGCAATCCCAGCAACTGGGCGCCAGAGGAAGGAGACAAGGAACTGGAGGTCATTCTCCTAGTTTGAGACCAGTCTGTGAATTATAAAAAGGTGTTCAGAGGTTCTGAGGGGGCAATTGCCCAAGGCTATGTTGCCAGCAGATGGCAGTGTCTTCCAACAGGGGGAGGCTGCAGGCTCCACTGCCACCGCCTTCCTGCCTGCCTCCTTGGCTCCCTGGCGATCCTTGCATCTTTCTGGCTGTGGCACTTCACCTTAGCTGAGGACAAAATGATCTCTCGGGTCCCACTTTTGTGGCTTGTCCTTAGCCTGGGCACCATCGACCACTTCCTCATGCTTCAGAGGCCCCTTGGACCAATCATTTCTTTCTTGATGGTCTTAGTTCAACTTTCAAATCTTCCCAAATTCTGACCTTTGCTCCTTGCCTCCTTGGGTTCTGGNTGGTTCAGATCCATCATCTCTCATGGAGAACACTGTGATAGCTTCCTGAGTGCTCACCTGGACTCCACCACCCTCCAGTCCCGACCTCCACCTCCCACCAGAACATACCTGTACAGGACAGGGGTATTCCCCCTGCTCCAGTCTCATCTTCCATGGGCTTGTCACCTACCTCTTAGAACACATCTCTACGGCTCCCTCACCATACCACACCAGCCTCCTGCTGGCTGAAGACTCCCCCATAACACTCTCCCCCAATTCCCAGGACCTTTGTGGATTATTGCTCACTTGCTTTCAGTTCTACTCTGAAGCCCCTGGCCAGAGAAAGGCCTCCTGGTCAACTGTCACTAAGACAGCAGTAGTCTGTCCCACCATCTCTGTTCTGTCCTGCCGTTGTCACCTGAAACATTAGAGCATTGCATTGTTATGCCCAGATTTGGGACCCCCAAAAAGACCACCAGAGACTGAGAATTTCCAGAATGCAACAGCAAGGTTTATTCTTAATGCGCAGTTACAAGCCGGGCAAGGAATTCCCGTCAGCCGCACCCTGTCGCAAGGAGGCAGGGAGGCGAATTGCTCTTTCTTCGTGAGCCTAGTTGTACAGGCAAAACCCCAAAATTTCTCAAAGAGGAGGGCGNTAGTACAGGTTCATTTTTTACTAGCTTACTCTTAAGAATTTCTACAGTTCCTGATCCTTCATTTGATTGGCTTATCTCTGCTTACTCTTCAGGTTGACCTGTTGTTTGTTCTATCAGCTATCTCCGGCGCTGGGACATTTAGTGGTTAATCAGTTGCTTCTAGATAGCCCTCTGGGCATCCTGACTTTGTGACTTTTGCACTGTTTCATTCCTGGAGCCCCTGTCAGCATTTCTAGGAAGCTCGGAACTCAGGCCTATTTCTTTTAGTTCAAACAGAGGCTGTTAGTTTAATATTATTTTTGAGTGAGGGTCTTATTTTTAAATGAGGGTCCTTCATTCAGCATGTTGCCCAGTTGTCTCCCTAAAAAGGGCATCAGCTCTCGAGAGTGGGGACTCTGCTCTGATACCTGCCTCACCTCTGATGCTCAAAACTACCTTCAAACACACAGTAGGTGTTCAACATGTATATGTTGAATGACTCTTTGGGTGGGTAATGATGAAGTCTTGAACTTCAAAACTGCAGGTGAGGCCATGAGGAATCAAGGAAAACAGTGGCACTCAGCAGGGAAGGCAGGAGGTGGCAGTAAACACAGAGAGGCAGGGATGAGAGGCCATGTGTCAGAGAGTAAAGAAGCAGCCACCATTTCTGACTACCACACTCAAGTCCCAAGTAGGCATCTGCTTCCTGCCTTGGAATATAATAATGCAGCACACAAACAGAAACACACACAACACACCACATACCACACATATATACAAACCACAGACACATACTACATACACACACACCATGTATACATATACATCAGACCTATACATTCACATAGCACACATAACATACCTCACATATACATCATACACACCACAATACACACACATCTCATACACACACACACTACAACCACCACACCACCATGCATGCATGCATACACAATACACCTTACANATAAACCACACACATACACACACACTTCTCTTCACAAAGGAGGTTTCTGAATTGCAGCAGTGTGTGAGATCTTTCACACAAAACCTGCATACTCTAGGCATCCTCTAATACAGGTTTTTCATATCTAGTGCTCTGACTAGGGGCAACTTGCAGTTTTTGTGTGACATTTCCAGTCACTCATCTGTCCAACGAACTTGGCCAGCCTCAAGCTGATTGTCCTGCTCAACTGACTCCCCATCCCAACTCTTCTGATTGANGGCAGCACCTTGGATTTCCAGTTACCCTGGTTAGAAACTTAACAGTCTGAAGTAGCATCCATCTCCATCACCCTCCATCTGTGTGCACAGCTTGTTAGTTCTCTCCAAACACTTCCTGGAGTCAGCCTTCTNTTTTCATTTACAGGCTTTGTGCTCATCATATTCATCAAGAGTATTCTGACCCCAGAGCAAGCCAGGTCCCCACGCTCGTTCCAATAACTCCTGTATGTTCTTGTATAGCATTGGCCATGGTTTGTAACTACACATCTGTGACAGCATTTGATTAATATCTCTATTTCCCATTAGATTACACACTCCACCAAGGTAGGATCTCAATACCCTTCATTGCACGGATGAGTAGAGCTCCCTTTTCTCTTCCAGAAGGATGCAGCTGTGTGCCGTTGCTACTTGTACCTCCTATCCTCAGCTCTTGTGCTTAACACAGAATCAGGAGTGCCCTGGGTGCTTCCTGCACAAAGACTTATGGCTTGCTGTGTCCCTGTCAATCTGTCAGCCATAGTGTTTGTTTGGGGAAAGGTGACTGNTCACTCCTGGGTGACCAGTCAGGCAGCCAAGTCCCACCAGCCACAGGAACCTGACAAGCAGGATCCTCTGCATTTCCACGGTGGCCCACAGGCTGGTGGCAGCTTGTCCCTTTACCTCCTGATATGGCAGTAATTAGAAACAGCAGCCGTCACCACACTGCCTTCCCCCCATCCCCTCTGAGCACCCTGTTGGATGCAGGAACACATGTAGCCGTAAGACCACCTGCTAGGAAGAGAATAGAAGACTCATTTGCTGAACATGGCAGGGGTGGTGATGAGGGGGTGAGCTGTGGCATAGCAAATAGCTGGCCCTCTTCCCCAAAGCCCTAAATAATTTCTCCACTTGAAAAAAGAAAAGGAGNGNAAAAAACGCAAGATTAATTTTTCATGTTGCTTTTCCCACTTGGATGCTTAGGGAAGGGCTACGCATACTAAGAGCCAAGCTGGAGGTGCCACAGTTGGCTGGGTTTAGACAGAGTCATGGGGAGAAGGGGAGGAGGAAGAGCATATGGCTTTCACCTATGGCCCTTGTTATGGGGACTGACAGAGTGTAGGTTGACAGCCAGTCCTCTCTTGTCTTTAGGGTCCCACTTCATCCTAGATGNGGTCTCATCTGCCATAATGACATTAGAAACTGGGACTTGTACTCATTTTATTCACAAGAAAACAGGCATGGGGAAATTGAGCTCCCTGGCCAAGGTCATTCAGCTATGAGAAGCAAAATCAGGATTTCAAGTCCAGCTCTCAAGCCTTGCCCACACTGGGAATAGCACTGCTCCTGGCAGGGACAGAGGCAGGTGCCCGGTGACCATCTGTCTGTGACACTGGCAGGCACTCCTTCCCCAGTGTGCAGAAGGGCTCTAGCAGAGCTGTCTGTCCGGATTGTTGAACATGCATTGGCTGTGGNGCCTCAGCCTCTCTCTCATGAAGTGGGGAAGTACAGAGTAGCAGGNACAGCAGTTCTGGCANTGAGGAGGCTGAAGACAGCCCTTCGGGGACATCTGCTCTCTACCACTAACTGCCGTGTTACCGTGGCCAAACTGCCTACCGTATCTACTACCCTAACNAAGAGGCACAATTATCAGAAGGTTATGTCATAGTCAGGAGGGGGCAGAAAACCAATGTGTTCCCAGGACTCTGAGGAGGAAATCTGTCCTAGGCTTCTTCCCTGCTGTGGTAGATTCCTCAGCTTGNNGACTATCCCACTGTCTGTGTAAAGGAGGCATTAGCCTTTTCTTTCTGAGATGCTACTGAATAAACTCTGTTTCATATAGAAGCAATGTGACTAGATGTTTGAATATCCAGTAGATAGAATCTTCAGTTGCATGAAAGAGAAATATGCTTGGGCCAACACTGGCCAAAGAAAAAAAAGACAGTCAGAGCCAAGACCAAATGTTGATAATCCCTGAAAATTCATGTGTTGAACTTTGACTCCGAAGGAGCCNTAGGGGATAATTAAGTTCTGAGAGGAAAGCTTTTGGGAATAAGATTAGTAGCTTCATCAAAGGAGATCCCAGAGGGCTGGCAAACACCTCTGATTGTACTCAGAAGGCTGAGGCAGNAGGATCACAAGTTCAAGACTAGCCTGGACTACATAGCAAGATCCTGTCTAAAAAACAAATAAACAAATCAATAAGGGATTCTAGAGAAAGCTTGTTTCTGTCTCGACACNTGAGGGCAACNCTGTGAGAAACCAGCCCCCGTGACCCAAACCACAGGCCCTCAGCAGACCTGATCAATCTGCACATTGGCCTTGAACCNGTCAACCTCTAGGACCATGAGCAATGAAATTCTNTTTCTAATCCAGAGTCCACAGTGTTCTGCCACAGCAGCCTGAGCACACTAAGGTAGCCAGGCCAAGGGAGGAGGGTGTCTCCTGAGACAGAAGCAGGAATTCCAGGAAGGCTGGAAACGCATAGCCTCAATGGCAGNGGACCCAGCAAGGCCTGCTCTGCCTTGTCTCAGTGTACCTGCTCCTCTCTCCCTCCCTGTAGTACCTGTGTGATTCCAGTTACTTCACCCCTCTGTGTCCTTCCTGTAAGAGGAGNTGATAGATGAGTTAGCATCTGTGAAGCNTTTAGGAGGGCACAGAGGAACACTGGTCCACAGAGTGGCAATGNCTAGACTCCTTCTTTTGGTGCCTGCTGTGCTGCCCAGCAGATGGGAACACAGCTGTGACACTCCATAGTNTGTCCAAAGCNTCCCTGTAAGATCAGTCTGTGGATGAGTCTCTTCTTGGCAGCTAGCAGTTGCTAGAGCCNTCCCTTTGGCCAGCCTAGGTCTAACCTACCCTTGCAGCTCTACAGAGGAGGTGGCTTAGGAAAGGAGGGCTGCTCATGACCTGTGTACTTTATCCTGTTTCCATAGTCCTTCTCCATATATGGAGCCTTCTACCCCGCCCCCCGCCCCAGCACCAGGGGTAAGCCTGCTGCCTAGACCCTCAGCCTCAGCCAGATNGCATCCCTCCCAACCAGCACCTCAGTCAGAATGGGCTCTATGTCTGTCAGTCCTGTGTCCAAGGCCCTCCCAGATCTAATCCCAGCCACTTTCACATACCATTCCTAGAGGCTCAGCCTTGGCAGCCACAATGGCTCTGCTGTCTCTTAAGCCTGCTCAGTGCTTTAGCGTGTGCCACTCCTTCTCCTCAAGTGTCCTTGAGATCTGTGAGATTTGCGAGTGAACCTTGGATCTCAGCTCAAAGGGTTCGATTCCCTGTTTCCTTATCAGCTGACCNTCCCTGAGTCCCGCTCCATCCAATCTCGTTTTCATTTCTTTATAGCAGCTGTCATTGGCTGTTCTTCGCCTCACCCGTTCCTCAGTTACTGAAGTTCAAAGGCAAGTTACCCCTTCTCGCTCTGCGTCCTGAGCTACCACAGAAGCTCTCCAATCCTGCAGCTTATTGCTAGTTTAGTATCATCCAAGGATGCAAGATGAGTCATTTGTTTACNTAAGTTCCAATCATCCAAATATTCCTTTATCCTTTCTGTAATGGCCTTCATCACATCTTATTAGACATTTTGGTTGTGTTTTATGCCATATGGCCTTANGATATACTGAGATATACTGATGTGCTTTTTAAGCATCTTCATGCATGCTTTAGTATATTGTAAGATATTTAAACTCATCCNACTTGTCTTTGACTAAGAAAGTGCCACAGATTGCTCTCCTGGGAAGAAAAAACTAAAAACAAGTGTATTTTCCTCATATCCTAGCATATCACCCAGGCTTTGAAGTGCCCTGGTTCTGATTATCTCTGCATAGTGAGCTCATCCCAGAACCCCTCAAGAGAAAGAAAAGAGAAAGTTGATAGCCCTCCACTAGCAAATAGCTTCCCAGCAGTGTGGTGGCCTGAAATGAACAGGTTCCAAAAAGACCTCAAATAGGATTTTACTAAATGTCGTGATACAGAAATGAATTAGTCTCTGATCCTTGTGGAATGCAAAAAAAAAAGGCAATGTAAGGAATTACAGAAAATATGTTCTGTATTTCCTCCTACTATCATCCCACCCCACACACTCCATCAGAACACATAGGATGCAAAGTGTTGCTGGAAAGGCCAGCAGTGTTCCAGTCTCCTCTTGGAGACCATGAGCTCTGAGTGCTCAGTCACAAAATCAGAGCTGAGCTGAGACCCGATCATAGGCTGTCCAACATGGACTCTGGCTCCCTAGCATGTTGTGGACGTCGGTGGTGGGACCCTCCTCAGGCTCCCTTCGTGAGAGAACAGAACAGTCAAACGCTGTCCTGTGTCTGTGAGTGCCTCTGCAGCCCCTGGCCCTCTCTGTAGCTGAGGGCATGGCAATGAGGCTCCGAGCCCTGGCATCCCTGTGACCTCATCAGAATGGAGATGCATCCCCGAATCACAGGCGGAAATGGATAAGCGCCCNGCACATCCACCTCATTTCATCAGAGAAGTCGGCCGCTGCTTAGGGCTGACCTGAAATTAATTCTCCGCTTTAATGAATCGCCCAGGGAGCTTTCTTTTTCCAATTTTCCTCCTAGTTTTAAGGTTTCCTTTAGTCTCCTTTTTCTCTGTCCCTCCTGGGGCTGGGGATACTGAAATTGTTTCCTCTCCTGCTGAACCCTCCCAGTCCACGGTCATTGGCACTGGAGCTTCCCAGTGGCCCCCGAGCTCCGGTCAGCTCCTTCCTAATAGAAAGCAGCAGGTTTACAATGGTTGTGTTGTCTGTTTTCCAAACCATGAAATTTCCTTTCGTGTCATTTAAGACTCTCCCAGACACTGCCCTGGTCTCCCAGCAGAGAGCACTAGTTAAACCACAGCAAGCAATCTGCTACTAGAGTCTGTGTTGGTGGTGACCTGTGACCACAGTATCTAAGCCACCACCAGCTGGTGGGCAAAATTCCCGGGACATTTTTTTTTAAATCTAGCCCCCCGCCACATGTCTATGAGGTACTGATTGATATGACCAACTTTGACACAGTTGATGAAGGCCATAGCCATTTGCAGATCTGCATGGCTGACCCAGGGTCCCCTAAACCCAAAGACAGACCCTTCTACTTCATCAAAATCAGGAGAAGGGGAAGCAGGAGAGTTCTAGTCTCTCTGTTCCTGTACCACATGGAGGGGGCTCCCTCCCACCACCCCATGTACCCCACCACACAAGATCACAGAGGATGGAAAGTATGTGCCAGCATTCTGCTGTCTAACACCAAAGAGACAGACAAATATGGCTGCAGTGTTTTTTGTTTTTGTTTTTTTTAATTTGGAGCCTGCCTTAGTTCTACTGAATGCAGAATCTAACTGCTTTGTGCTATTATGGGGGAAGTGATGGGCAATAACCCAGAAAAGACAATTTGCACATAGCAGCTAAGACAACCTAAGGTAGGATTTGGGAGTGACCAGGACAATGAGAAATGGACTTTGACTTTCCCAGGATATTGCTGTTGGGGCACTAGTGACAGTTATGTAATGACTGGTCACTATAAGGCGTGCAGGGGTGGGCAGCCAGTGAGAGCCAGCCTCAGAATCTTCCAGGCTTTGCACTTGCTCAGGGACACTTGTGACTAACAGGACCATTTCTGGGTCCAGATCTACACTGTCAATTCCCAGACTTAGTTGCAGACCCCTGTATGGGCCTGAGCCATCCAGCCTTGGCTCACAGCACCACACTCATAATTACAGTGACATACACTACTACAGGGAGCCCACAGTAGGACACTTGACATTTACAGATAGGAAGAGCATGGCTGTTTATGTAAATTATATCATAAAATGGAAAGGAATTTAATTATTATCTGTTACTTTGGCAGCAACACAAAAATGATTTTTAATAAAATATTTAACAAGGATTTTTTTATGTTGAATCCTAAGAAATTATTTATATTTTTGGAGTAGCTATCCAGTCACAAACAGTTAACAGCAGAATATATAAATACATCCTAATATTTATAATTAAAATGGAGTACAATGTTGATTTTTTTTTAAATTGCTCTTTTGGTGTGTATAAGCAGTGTGGAATGGCATGTGGGAAATTGCTTCTGTACTTCACTTGTTGAAGTTTGTCATTGCAGTCACGTAATGCATGATGGGAGATAAAGGTGGCTCAGTGAAGTGGTGTGAATCCAGCCTCCAGAATCAGCCTCCTGGGATCAAATCCCAAGCCTGCCACTTATTAGTAATGGGGCCCTGGGCAGCAATATGGCTTTTCTGAACCCTGTTGTTGTTTTTTTTATATATATAATTAATGCAGTAATAATCTCCCCTCTTCTCCATAAGGAGGGGGTTTAAATGAATTCACTTATCTAAACCTCGTACATAATAAGCACTTGAGAAACAACACTGCTATTTTATGAAGAGGAATGTCACAAATTTCAAATATGTCCCTGAGGCGGAGAGTGGGCACTGGAGTAGTTGGAGGCCCAAAGTGAAAGATGAGTAGCAATCCTTGGCCACTACGTGGGAGGAGGCACATTTTACCTGGGATGCTGGGCGGTGGAAGAGAATGGCGGGTGTTGACCATTGACTTAGTACAAGAGCCGTTCAGTGGGGTGAGAAAGACATTCAGACAAACTCTTAGACAACACAGCTGGATCTATGGGGAGGCTTGGAACTGTGTAGAAGTGAGAGAAGGAAGGGAAATGTAGACACCTGTTTAGATCACAGCAGCTAACAACTGTGCCTGAGTCTTTGTATTCTAGAACATTCCCTGACCACTAAAGGCTACAGAACATCCTGAGAACTGTGTTTGGTGTTTTGAATAAACCACAATGGCCATCTGGGTTAGTATTTTGGCTAAAGCAACAATATTTATGGACAGACTCCACTTGGGGCAACAAGAGCTGGCTGCCTGCATCAGATCGCCCAGTCAGGTTTAGTTAGAGCTGGGGGTCTGCTAAGTCTTCACGCAGAGGATCTTCTGGGGTGTCACTGTATCATTCTTAGTCCACTAGAAAATCGAGACAATCTGCTACAGAGAAACTGAAGTGCTTAGAGAAGGCTACCTCACTGGTGTGAGCACATCATGGGTGCTGAGTCTCCAGGAGGTGGAACCGTATACTTCACAGCTCCAATGTGGAAACAAATGACCTTGGCAAGAACCAACCTCCTGTGTCTTTTCCACAACAGGAACCATTTAAACAGTGGGAGCAGAGCACTGGAAGTTCATCAGTTGACTATCTCCCCGAGGATCATGTCTTTGTTGACTTTGCCCTCTTGTGCCTCCAGAAGCTTCTCTGTGCTCCATGAACTCAGTAGCCCTCTTTACCTGGCTAAGTTATCATTTTTAATCACATTGAGTCCTGTGGACCTGAGAGCTAATGGATCTTTTTGTATATCTCATGATATTCCATTATGCACTAATTTAAAATTAACTCTCAGTGGAAATTTAATTTCCCATATTTTCATAGTCCAAAGAAAAAGTTGTTGCAGCTCCAAATTCTCTCTCTCCTTCTCCCCACCCCTATTGTCTACACACACACACACACACACACACACACTCACACTGTCCCAGCTTCCTGGCAATATAGATTTTTGAAACAGGATGAGGAGAGAAGCTATCTGAAGGGCAGAGATGTCAAGGCCTTGAGAGGAAAGCAGAAAGACCTTTGAAGAGTGAGTTAGAATGGAGAAAAGAAAACTAAAACATTTAAGTCAGATATAAATCTACAAAAGTAGAAAGAAAATGGATTTTCACTATAAATCNATGATTTTTAAAAATATTTAGGTTCTCCTACTGAAAGGAGCTCAGATCTCACTCTTCAGTAGCCCAGGCTATGCGTTCTGAATGTCTTGAGAAAAACAGTAATTGGCCCAGTGTGGTGGCACACAGCTTTAACCACACAGCACTTAGGAGACAGAGGCAAGCNGATCTCTGTGAATTGGAGGTCAGCCCCATCTACAGAGAGAGTTCCATGCCAGCCAGGGCTACACAGAGAAACCTTGTCAACAACAGTTCTTACACTGACCAGAGGGTCAGCCTGACTCCCAGCAGGGTGGAAACACCGGAGATGGAAAATTCAAAGGACAATAGGTTCATTTTGGCTCAAGTTCCAAGAGTTTCAGCCCATGTGTCTGGCCTCATTGCCTCTGGGCCTGTGCTGAAGCAGAACATCATAGAGAAGACACAGGGCGAAGCTGGGTGGTGGTGGCGCACGCCTTTAATCCCAGCACTTGGGAGGCAGAGGCAGGTGGATCTCTGTGAGTTCGAGGCCAGCCTGGGCTACAGAGTGAGTTCCAGGAAAGGCGCCAAAGCTACACAGAGAAACCCTGTCT
>LZPO01017750.1:0-10270 GCA_001675575.1 Neotoma lepida | reverse complement strand
TTCCTTACCCATGAAACCTCCAGAGCCTTCGGCCAGAGCTGCTCCTCAGTGGGCTGTCCCATCTCACATCTGTGCTGACTGCTTTGGCCAGGGCCACTGTGCTGTGCAAGGGAAAAGTGGGGCCAAGCAGCTGGCACTTCCTCTGGCTTTAGACGCCTGCCTGTATCATGACAGCCACTGATCAAAGCTCAGCACTTCCATATTGGCCTCCTGTTTTCACTGGTTACTACCGATACTCGGCAGCTCAGCTCTCTTCCAGTTCTCTGAGCCCCTGAAAATGACCCAGAAGCTGTGGAAAGAATAGCAACNTTCATGGCTACCCTGGGTTCCAGCTGGACAAAACGAACAATCACAGTTCAGGGAAAAACTCAAGCCATCACTAAAGAAGGTGAACTTCAGAGACAGAGAGTCAAGCTCCTGGGTAGAAATGATGCTCATCAGGTTGACCAAGGCTGGACATGGGCCAGTGACACTGNCATTATTGCAATCCCTGAGATCCTATCTCCACCTGCCAGCTGAAGAGGTCTGGGAATTAATTTCCCCGAAAATCCCAATGACCATTAATGCAGAATAGCTTTATGTTGGAAGGCTCAAAAAGGGCTTCTTTGGGGCCGACTGATACTTAAAAGGCTTTACACTCAGCCTTTGAGTGCAACATTTTAACGGCTGTCATCTGCACAAGTTACCTGGAAAGATTTTTCAAAGGACTCCAACATTAATCTCTGACCTTTGCGAGTTTGTTTCTGGTTTGAAAACACGGCTCAGACATGTGGACTGTTCTAGATAAAGTTCTGAACAGGAAGCAGTGAGCCTAAGGGATGAAGGTCAGTGCTAACAAGACAGAAGGAAGAAGCTGAAAAGGAATGCCTACCCAGGGTGGACAGTGACCAGGCAAAGCCGCAGGTACCAAAACTTGTACAGGACCCCAGCTCCTCTTTCCTTTTGGGAACATGAGTGCACGTGCACAGGTCACTCTGCCTGAGTCCACTGTCCTTCTTCTTCAAAAGCCACCCTATTCTGCTTGCTCCTCTTCCATGAAGCCCAACACAGCCACCATAGTCCCTACATCCTTGTGGCCTTTCAGGGCCAGCACAACTTCTGTATCCCTCAGTTCTGTGATTGAAACCAAGCATTGGTAGGGACCAGCCCATGAATGGGTGTCTGAGGGTCAGATGTCTCCTTTTAGCTCCTGACAGCTGTGACTGGGGTTTCTGTAGGAGTGAAGCAATACAGTCTGTGTTTCACACAGACAATGAGATCAAAGGCATACTGAAATGGATGGCCAAAAAGTCGAGGAGTTGAGGTGGGAGGTTGCGGCACCTAGGAGTAGAAAGGCAGTATGAAATTCTATAGTGGAAATATTACTCTTCTTTAAAAAACATTATCTGAATGGTTTTATTGCTGTTACTATTGTTGGTGGTGGTGGCGGTGGTGGTGGTAGTAGTGATGGTGGTGGTGGCATGTATGTGAGTGAGTGTGTGTGTGTGTGTGTGTGTGTGTGTGTGTGTGTGTGTGTGTAAGACTCAGACTGGCCTCAAACTCACAATCCTCCAGCCTCAGCATCCTGTGCGCTGACACTGCAGGCATACACCACCATACCGAGATCATCTGTTGTTTTTGACGGGAGAGTCAGATCCCCAGGATAGGAAGGCAAAGATCATCAAACTCTCTCTTGGCCACAGGGGATGGCCAGACACACGCAAGGTCATGTTTTTCTAGTGTTCAACCAACAAATGATCCCTGAGGTCCCTTTCTGGTCCATCAGTCTATGGCTGTGGGCCTTCTCCTTAAGGAGAAATGAGAAAATGAGGAACAATCCTTCTCATCACAGAAGGGGGGTACTGTTACTTTAACATCAGCATTGTTTTTAGAAAATAATGTGACCTAGGAAGAGCTAAGATCGTGTAAGATATAATAATAAAGAAATGTAAATAAGCAAAACCCACCACAGGAGACCCATTTCCCTGTTGCAGTCTACTTTGGTGGCANTAGAAGGAACGATGCCAATGAGCCCTCTCCTCATGACACTGGAAATGTTGGTCCTCCCTATCACCGGCCAGAAGATGCCAAGGGCAGCGCCAGCACCAGATGCCCAAGAACTGCTGCTAGTGCAGCAGGGCTGCTCCGGGTGACTGGGGTTTACAGGAGAACTGAGGCTTGAAGGATGGGGTTACCACGTACGGTAATCAGGAGGGTTTACAGAGGCCGGTTATTCCCACAGACCTCCGGACCTCCACTAGGACTCAGCCCTACAGCCTAAAGCCCTGGCGGCTTCTCTGTCTGGAAGTGACTGCGATGCCTGGCATCCATCAGAGCCCAACTGCCATCCGTGACAAGCACACTGGCCTCCCTCACACGGAGTAAATTGGTTTGACCTTTAGGAGGAAAGGGAAATATGTCACCTTCCTAACACAGATGATGGGAAGATGGCCTCTGCAATGAACGATGACCTCACTGCACAGTTCCCCCAGGAGGTGGAGAAAGGCCCTGGGCAGGGCTGGGCTTGAAAAATTGAGGTCACTGCAAAGGCATACGGGCGTAGAGTTTAATTCCCACAGACTAGCCAGGATGGGACACTCTTGCAAGGCCCATTTCTCAGGATCTGATTTCTCACTCTTCCTTCCAAGNTTTNGCAGACAGCTTACTGGCTTAGAAAGACACTAAGCTGGCTTTGGCAGAGAGGCCAGAGATGCTCAGCGAGGAGCCATTTGTGGAGATGGGANGCAAAGGGGTAGTGTGGTTTGTTCCTAAGGTGAGNACTATATGNACAGTGTCCCTGCTGGGCCTTTGTGGTGATGAAGGTAAATAAGAAGGTAAGTCCTTCCGGTCCCTCCAGCCCCCACCACAGCCCTCCTCATGAATGAGTCTTCTAGCCTTGTTTTAAAGACAATGCTAACGTAGGAGACATCTGCTCCCACTGACCCGCACAATTGTTTAGCTGACAAAGACAGATAGAAGGCAGCCTCGGAAGAAAAAGAGGACCAGGCCTCCAGGCAGGCAGCATCTCAGTCAGGTGCNGCCTTGGGGNTCTGCTGGTGTGGCCGTGTGGCATCCTATATGAGAAGAGCTCCCTGGAGAGAAGTTCTTCTGGTTTGATGAATGGTTACCAGCTGCCAGGGGGATTCTAGGGCCCTGGAAACAAGAAGTGCGCTTCTTCCCTCTGCCTACCAACTCCTCCCCGGCTCACCTCTTCCGTCCCGACTGCTCCCCATTGATCTGTCCCTGCTTGGGACTTCTAATGGAACTAGTATCTCCACACGTGCTGGCATCACCTAGCTGGGGGAAGATTCCGAGATAATCTAGTGCAGTGAGCACTAGGGTGAGGGGTCATGAACAGGTGAGCAACTAGTGTCCAGCTAGGCGATGTTATTTAGCCAACCCGCACATTGCCTGTGGCAGAGACAGGTTCCTGAGCTCCACAGGCTCTCTTGGTCATGTGACACACACTGCTATGTGTTACAAGTGTCTTCATCTCCTCTTGCCTAGAATGGAAGGGCTTCCTGAGTGAGCTGTCCAATCTGAGTGAGAAAGAAAGGCAATGCCAAGTTCAGCCTCCCTGTTGTTTCCAAGGAAAACCGAGGTGAAGTGTTTCCCACAGAGATCCCAGNAGCCTCCAGAAGGGGTGGCTTCCCTTCTTCCCTTGCTTTTTTGTTCCACGTCTCAGTTTGGCTGCCTGTGGTTAGGGTAGTCTTGATGTTAGGCTCACATTCAAGGACNGTAGTCTCAGAATCTGTGGGTTTCTTGCCCATCTCCCAGTTACTNTAGAGATGGAGAAAAGATCCCACCCTTAAGGTCTACTGAAACTTCCTGGATTTTATGAGTTATCTCTTCCCACTACTGAGGGAAAATATACCCATTCTTCTTTTCTAGAAGAAAATGAATGTGCTAGTGATAGCCAAAGAAAGGAAATAATAATAAAAGTTAACCTTTGTTGGATGCCTACATCACCCCAAGTATTGCTATGTCCCAGTTAATAGAAAGCAGAGCTGAGATTTAAGCCCAGACACTCTGGTTCTACAGTGCCCTGTGTAAACATGGTTTAGTTCTGTCTTATAACACAACACACAGGAAGAGTAATATATGCTCAGGTGTGTTCTTATTCTAATCCTTATACCAGAATGCCTGAAAGAAGTGACTTAGGGAGAAGAGGGTTAGCTTGGCTCTCAGTTTAGACTATAGTCTAAGGCCAGCAAGATGGTTCAGTGGATTTGTGGTGGTGGTGGTGGTAGTTTGTTGTTATTTATTTATTTATTTATTTATTTATTTATTTATTTATTTTAAAGAAAGGCTCCCACTTGATAGCCCAGGCTAGCCTGGAACTCACTATGTATTCAGTGATCCTCCTGACTCAGCTTCCTGAATACTGGGATTTCAGGCACAAGAAGAGTTGTTTTTAACTGAAATGACAAAGCTTATCCTTCAGTGTATGCAAATCATTTCACACACTTAATGGAGGGGGGACTATTGTAACACCCATGTTCAACTAGGCCAGTGGCTGTGGGTTGTGAGCAGTGCTGGGGAGTCAGTCAACATTCTCCAGGGGTGAATAGTCAAGGAAAACGTGTCCCCTCCAAACTCTTTNCNTTTATATTCCTACAGCATAGGCACACAGTTATGCCTGTNATGACGCAGCATTGACAAAGCCCTTAAAATAGTGCACAGANCTGAGTATGAGCCCTGAAGGGCTTCAGGGAAGATGGCAGACGCTATGCAATCCGTGCTGGCAGAGAAGTGGACAGAGTAATAGCCAAGCCCAAGACCTAAAGACAACTTCTCTTCCCTGCCAGTACTCAATCTACCTACCAGGATGCCGACCGTGATGAACTATCTTCTGCCATTTGAGCTTAGGTGAGGCCACTAGAAAGTTGAAACCCTCTTACACTAAAATTATCTACCAATTGCTAGAGGAGCTGAGATTAGAACTCAGAGCTGAGAGGAAAAAGAAGGAACTTGCTCTTATGCAAATCATCTACCCAATGACCCTTCCCTGTTTCACCAATTAGGACTTAGAAAGATAAAGTAATTTGTCCAAGACCACATAGCAAGAAGTGAGGAATTTAGACTCTGGCATTTAGACCCTTGCTTTGTTCACAGTATGGTGATCCTACGCTGTTAGTAAACTCTCGCTGCTGGAGATGACATGCTTCCTTNTATTTGTTTCTCCAGGACTGTCACTCCAGGTGGTCTTTCATTCAACTGCATGAGTCAGGGTAATTAGCTGTAACAAACCACCTTTAGAATCCCAGTGATATAACACAGTAAAAGTGTGCTTCTCNATAACTAGCACGGCCATTAAATTCTGTAGAGCAATTCTCCTCCAATCAGTGACTTGGGGATCCAAGACTTGTCCAGATTCAGCTTTTCAACTTTAAACATAGCTGGGAGAGGCTATGGGAGTTTTGTAGTGAGGTGTAGAAGTATCACACATTCCCCATTGCTCAGAACTGAGTAGCAGAGCCATAACCTGACTGTAAAGGACAATGGAGCATGTGGTTGGGTTAGTCAGACCTTTCATTGTGATAAATACCCAAGAAAAACAGCTAAAGGCGAGGATGCATTTATATTGACTCATTGTTCCAGGGGCTTCAAATCCATAATTGGTCAGATCCATTGCTTTGGNCTAGGGTGAGCAGACTATCACAGAGTTTCTGCTTATCTTGTGGTGNCCTAGAAGCGAGAGAAACAGGAAGGAGACATGGACAGCATAGGTGTTTCAAAGGCAAGCCCCTACTGGGCCACCTTCTCTAGCTCTTATCTCTATAAATTCCCATCTCCCTCAGAAACAGTCCCAGGAACTGGAACCAGAGCCTTTAGCACATGAGCTCAGGAACGGGGGTGAAGGGTGAGGGTTTGAGGTAGTGGGGAGATGTTTCCTGTTCAAATGATAAGTAGTCTTCCGCTGTGTACAGGAAAAAGAAACGGGATGGATTACATTCATCAGTCTCTTACACACTCATTGTATTAACCAGAATTCCCAAAGGAGGCACATCCAGATGGGGGTTTGAATTTGACAGGGATTACATTAGAATATGTTAAGGATATTGAAGAATCCAGGTATCAGCAATAACAGACTCTCATATCACCCCTAGTCCTAGAACAAAGAGAAGAAACTATGTAGTTTTAGCTTTGACCTGGAAGCACAACCCCTAGTGAGGCTTCTGGGGTGGCCCAAGACGGGAGCCTTTAAGACCAGAGATCTGTCCATGCCAGCCCTCTTGGTTCCTGGATCCTGGATGCTGGATGGTAGACCGAGCAGAGTTCTCCAGAGAATACCACTGGACTGCACCTCACCTCTCCTGGACCCTGTAATCAACCCCTTTACTTGCTGTAAGTTACCCTAAATAAACCTTCTATTAACTANGTGGAGTTGCCTTAATAATTTCCCCCTATAAAACTATGTTTCCAGAATCCAGGCAGAGCTGGAACCAGCACAGTGCCTCCTGATAGATCTATTGTGACAAGGGACCCAGCCACTGCCNGAGCTCCTACACCAGAGAGAGAAGGAGGTTGGGGAGGAAATACCCTCATCTCCCTCATTATGCCTTGAATCTGCTGCCTATCCTCCTTATGACAAAAGCCAACTCGAAGCCAGGACACAAGAGCCTGGGTGATAGATATAGTGATCAGCCTCCCAGGGACAGAAAGGGCAGGCAGGGTATCCTGGGGATAAGGGTCCAGAGATCAAGCAGCTTCTGTACCAACCATCCAAAGACCTCCACTCCCAGGAAATGTCATTCTCCCTTGACATCTGCCTTGTGTGAGCTACACACTGATGCCTATCTGAATCCACCTATTGGTTTCAGGAAGCAGCCAGTGTTAGCCGCATGCCACATATCCTCACCTGCTCCTGATGAGTGCTCATAATGTAAAGGGATAGGGTGCAAATTTATCACAAATCCTTAGTCATTCCCAATATGACTTTTTNCCCCCTATCTCTAATGTAGAACCCAAAAGATTCTGTAGCAACTCATGTTTCACTCAAAGTCTGGGATGCTCTATGAAAAGAGAGGAGAGGACTAAGGCTGAAGATGCTGACACTCAGCCCAGAATGACCCAGCCCTTCACCCTTTCCTATGATCAGTCCTTCCATCATCCTGCTCTGTCCTCCTCCACCTTCAGCAACCAGCTCCCGGAACCGCCATCCGCCTGGGCTCTGGGCTGCCAGTGATTAACTGAACAGATACATTTGCAGAAACCCGTCACTCTTGTGGGGCTCTGAGAAGCAGCTGCAGTAATTACAGTGAATTTCTGGAATGGAGACTAATGGTGCAGGTTCGGGTCTAAAATGCTTTTGATCCTCTTCATCATTAAAAGGCCATTAAAGGTACAACACATATATTACCAGGCATCAAATCTGCATTGATGTAAAAAGAAATTAGGCTGATAATTGTTCCCAGGGCCATTATCTCCAGTGAGTGAGGGCATGTGGCACCCCGTGTGGTTCTGCAGAGGGTTTTCATTGACCCTGAGCAGATCCTTTAGACAACATTGATTAGACATTCCTTGTGTGTCATTCTAACCGGATGCCTGTGTCTGTGACTACCCCCATTTAAACTGTTGACTTTCAAAGACTTGCCCTTTGGTTTACAGGCTAAGTACTGTGGGAGGAAAAAACCCAAAAACCTCACAGGATTGGAAAAAACCACCTAAGTCAGTAGTGGTAGAGATGAGAAATTCTGCATGACATAGTGACCCTAGCAACAGAGGCATGGCCGCAATGTAATGAAGAGGCGACAGAACCCAGTTGAATGCTTCATGTTAGTAAGTATTCACTCTGCCTCAGTTTCATTAAGATGACCCACTACTCAAGGGACCTCCTTTCAGGTCCCACCTGAGGACAAGATTAAATCACCCTTACTGGTTTAGGTCTTAACTGCCTCCCCCTAGCTACCAGCAAAGAGTTTCCTTCCCGAAGACCAACTGTCCCCTAGGCTTTCTTCATCCAGCCCCTCACATCCGTATTCCTAAGCATCTTCCAGGGTTCCCAGGCTGTTTCTGGTAGATTTCTGTTGATGTGACAAACGCCATGACCAAAGTCAACCTGGGGGAGGGAAGGGGTGAATCACTAACAGGTTATAGTCCATCATGAGTGAAGCCAAGGCAGGAACTCAGGGCAGGAACCTGGAGGCAGGAACTGAAGCAGAGACCATGACAGAATGATGCTTGCTGGTTTGTTGTAGTTTATGCTTTGCCTGTCTTGCTTTCTTCTACAGCCCAGTACCACATACCCAGGGATAGCACTGCCCTCAAATAGCAACTGAGAAAATGCCCCACAGACATAACCACAGCCAGTGTGATGGAGGCAATTCCTCCACTGAGGTTCCCTCTTCCCAGGTGACTGCAGTTGGTGTCAAGGCGACAAAAATGAACCAGCACACAGACCTCTGACCTGGTCCCTGATTGTCACCCACTGAACCTTATTTGTCAACCAGGTGTGAGTAACGATACCAGAGTCCTCACATTTTCAGGTTCTCCAAGATGGGAAAATGGATGCAGGAAGATTAAGACCGGAGAGTGAACTATGGAATGGATGAGGTGTGAATTTCTTCAGAGGGAGACAGAGATAAAATAAACACTAGAACAGACCCAGAGCCCAGGAGGAGCAGATCGTTAAACACATGGCTTATGAGTCTTCGGTTCTAGACAAGAATATCTGCAGAATGAACCTGACTCTGGCACTGGAAAAAACAAGATAAAAAGACGGTAACCGATGGTCTGTGGTGAGGCAGCACCCCATAGGGGAACAGAGGGCACAACAAAACAGCTTACTTCAGGATCAGGGAAGTGAGAGAGGAAGAGGGAGGGGCCACAGCCTCATGGTTGTCTCAAGGCCCACATCTGAGACTTAAAGACTTCCCACTAGGCTTTACTACCTGATGTTTCTACACTCCCACAGTGCCATGGACTGAGGATCCAGCCTTTAACACATGGATCTTTGGAGGACACTTAGGGTCCAATCAACAGCAAGAGTGACATGGAGTGTGAAAGAAAAATACAAAGGGGCACGGAAGGTGGTGTCTACATAAGCAGGGGAGTGAGCAAGCATATCTTTATGTGTGTGCTTGCACACGCACTCACACTTCCCTGAAGGATACGCAAGAAATGGTTAACACTGGCTGCCTATGAGAAATGAGAAGATGATGGCTGGAGGTCTGAGGTTGGAGGGAGAATTCTCCCNTTAATATTTGTAAGATGTTGAATGTGACTTCTCTATTCAAAACATGAAATGAAANCAAATCACTCTGAGTGAATGTGGGAGGGAGCTATCGTCTATTGAAATTATATCAGCACTTGGCATATTATTTTCACTTTTATATAATTTTTAAACTTAAAAACATAATATAGGAAGTCTGAAAAACACAAATGTGCAAAAAAAAATGTCACCTATAATCTCAACTACTTTCAGAGAAAGCGACAGTTAAAACTTTGGTGTAAAGTCTTTCACTTACATAGCTGTTTTTACAAAAAATAGTACTGCATTGTTCCTGCTGCTCCCGAACTTGTTTTTCTCACTTCTTGTCATATCATGAACATTTTCACATGCCCACACTGTTCATCTAAGAAATAATTTTAAATGATTGCATGGTACTGTTTCATATGGATGTACCTTTTAAGTGAAGTTGCTATTTTAAATATATATATAATGTTCATAGCCCATATATATACATATATATGTTTACTTTATAATTTCTGTCTTTTCTCAGGAGAATTGTTATTCATATTCACATGGATAACACACAGAATAGCTGTTAGTTCTCAGTAAGTCTGCCTCTAAAATTGGAGTCCATTCCCCTCTTCCCATCCTGGCTGGGTCAACTAACTCACTATAAAGCAGGCTCTCTGATGTGGTTGAATAGGATGGTGTTGGTGTTTTGAACTGCTGAAGCATGAAGATGTCAGACAAAACACAACAGTGTCCTAGAAGTGGAAATAGAAAAACTTAGTGTCACTAGAGTGTGCAAGTCCCTCATCTCAGAGCTGACCTGAAGACATTGTGGTCTGTTCTACAGCACTAGCCCTCCACCTGCCCTGAAATATCCTCTCTATGGGAGGAAAGAAGCCGGAGTCACATTTCTGAGGATCTCTCTCCTCTGTGGTTCTGGGTTGTATTATGTCAATGAAAAGCACTTATTCAAGATTGGAAGCAGAAATCCATCTCCCCCCCAGTGATAAATGGACAGGCAGATAGCAACTGAGGTTTTAGATGGCTTCTAGATGAGCTTCTGCAAATCAGCTGCTTTGGCTGTGCACACAGCTGAGCCTGGAAGAA
>LZPO01017749.1:59895-70772 GCA_001675575.1 Neotoma lepida | reverse complement strand
TTGGGGCCAGAATTTGACCTCGATTGTCATTCCTCAAGCATCTTCCACCTTGTTTTTTTGTTTTAGATGAGGTTTCACTGGCTGGCCTGGAATTCACTATTTGGACCAGGCTGTCCTTGAATCCACAGAGACCTACCTGCCTCTGTCTCCCAAGTGTTGGGATTAAAGGCATGCACCATCATGTCCAGCCCACTTTTTGTTTTCGAGACAGGGTCTATCGCTGAACCTGGAGCTTGATAATTAGGCTATCCTGGCTGACTAGTTAGCTTCAGGGATCTTCCTTTCTGTGCCTGTGCCTCATCTTTGCGATGTTAAATGTGTATCATCGTGACTGGCCCACATATGTATGCTCACAGAACTTAGCTCTTCAATCCTTGTATGTAAGTACCTCTAATGGTTGAGCCATTTTGCTGCAACCTCCCCCCCCCCATGGCCCAGTTTTGTTTTTGTTTATAAAATTAGTTTTGTGGGATTGAATTCAGGTCTTAGTGCTTGCAAGGCAGGCACTTGAGTGGCTGAGACATCTCCCCAACCCATCTTTACACATTTATGATCACCTCTTCTTGTTCTGTTGTCCTTGGAAAGAAGGCTTAGGACTCCTCTAGGACCTACTGGCATGGAGTCAGCCCAGAGATGGGGTGTGGAGAGGCCCTGGGGAGTAGTCCCTGCCTCCAGCACCCTTGGGCATCTCTGTTATGTGGACTTTTATGGGCTGATTTATGACCAAGCAAGCTGTGCAGTTTGGAGTTTGCTGCCTGCAACAATCCTAGCAAGGAACAAAAGCCAACCTTCTAAGAGAGTCCTTCTGGCTTCACTCTCCACGCTGAAGCTGCATCTTTTCTTCCTTTGTGTTTTTTTAGTGGATAAATTCAAAGGAGTTCTTTGTCATTATTGTGTTGAAAGTGTTTGGGAGGAGTCCTCACCCAGTTTGAAAGCTTTGCCGTGCTGCCTGTGACGAGGATGTGTGTGTTCAGAAGTGGTTCCTGTCACAGTGACCAAGGTGACTCTCCTGGTCAAGCAAGAGTAAAGCTGTGACTTCCCTTCTGCCTCCAAGGTGATTCCTGGCCAAGCCTTGAGATCCCTCAAACCCAATTTTGACATGAATTTTCTTCAAATTGGTGATCTATGAAGAAAGCCATGTCCTACGTATATTAGAAGTTTTAGGTTAGTTGTTTTTGACAGTGTGATATTGCCCAAGGCTGCTTTAGCCTTCTAGGGTTAAAATTAGTTTTCCCCCAGTATATTTTACTGAGGAACACAGTGGCATTTGAGGGAAACAGACATACATTGTGCAAGAATAGATAAAAACAGTTCCAGGAAGTTTCGAGACCCGAAGTAATTTTAGTTGGCTAAATATATTCTTACATGATTAAGTTTGATTGGGCTTGACTGGTGTCTGCCTGCCTCCCTGGAAGTCAAGTCATTTGTCAGCGGAACCCGGAAAGCCTTCCCTCCGGTGGGTGTTTTATTGTAAGACATGGCTGAGTTCAGTGACGTTCATGCTTGCTGCAGGCCTTCCATCTGCAAGTTAGAAGACGAGTTTCTTCCTTTACTATTCATTTGGCATTGTATGATCTCACCACTTTTGCTCTTTCAGCATTGCTGAATTAAGGGTCCTTGGACTTGAGTCCTGGCTCACACATTATTTTTAACTCTTTCTGTTTTGCCATGCTGAAATGGAAATAGAATCATGCAGTATCTTAGGTTGAAAAAGTGTTTCTCTTACTTGGGCATTTCCTAGGATTAAATGTTTCTCAAAGGGCTGCCAGGGGTAATTGCTTTGATTTGCTGGTGCTAGGGTGCAGGTCATGTCATGTTCTCATGGTGCCTATGCCTGCAAGTGTGTGTGTGTGTGTGTGTATGCTGTGTGACTATATGTCTATATGTAAGAAACTGATTTATGTGTGCATCTGTATGGCGTGTGAGCATTGTATATGTCTGTGTTTGAATGCACGTGTGAATATATATAAGTAAGCATGTATATTTGTGCTGTATGAGTGTGTGGATTGCAGTGTATGTTTATTTCTCTGTGTCCGTTCATTTGCAGTGCCTTTGTTGTATATATGAAGCTTAAAATGGTTCATGAAGAAATGTCAGCCCT
Organism: Neotoma lepida; assembly: GCA_001675575.1. Lineage (NCBI taxonomy): Eukaryota > Metazoa > Chordata > Mammalia > Rodentia > Cricetidae > Neotoma > Neotoma lepida. Next base: position 68,671 of record LZPO01017749.1, on the reverse strand, counting down.
TATCCCACATGATGCTCAGCCGTTTTCTATTTTCTTCCAGTCTCCTTTAGTGTATTCTAGACCTAATGTTTTTCAGTAGTAAAATTGCTCACTGGGAGGCTATGTGTTTCAGCAAGGGCTAATGTCTCTCAGCCCACATTTGCAAGCAGTGCTTTTTACTGTTCTTTGGGGCTCTTTCCCATCTTTCCTGTACAGACTAGTATGAATATATTATCATAGCTCTCTGCACTTTCTTCACTGTCTTGTGGAGCCGCAGGCCCCTGCCACTTGGACATGTGGCTGGGACTGGAGTGAAGACTAATTGAATTTGAGGCTCCTGCACTGAGAATAACACAGAGACATATGAGAGAATCTGTCTCCTTCCAGGGACTACCCTTAGGGAGAAGCCCTTCTGTATGTCCCCTTTGTCACCCTCTCCTGGTGTGATTTCCATCTGGCCTTCCTAAGGGGAGCTGTGTTGGAATGGTGCCATTCTGTAATCAGTTGAATTGGAGTTGATGGGTGGGTTTTGCCCTCCAAGAGGCATGATTTTAATGTCCTTAAAATAATCTTCTTTGCCTTGTGTCTTATGTCAAATTCTTCTGCATGGAAAATTTTTACTGCTCTTTATTTATCTACTTCTAAGCTGGCATCTTGGGTCTATACTGCTTCTAACAAATTTTAAGTTTACAGTTGTATTTTCTCCAGAAAAAAGTCTGAATGTGTGAGGGGCGATGACAACTAACGGTCCGATGTGAGAGCTTCCACAAATGGGAAGTCAGGCTTCACAGAGCTTTGACCTCCATAGTGCTTCATGCATGATGACAGCAGTGTTTATTCACACCTTCCCTCCAAGGCTCTTTCATTTTCCTCCCTAGGTTCAAGTCCATAAGACACAGGAGGACCACTCATCACCTCAGCTCTCAGAGCTGCCGCTGTGGGCACTTCATCCTACAGTTGTGTGGTTTTCCATGGCATGTGGAGTGATCTCACACAGACACAGATCTGTATGATGAGCCCCATGTCTGGGGCAGAGTGTTCTTCCTCAGTGTACATGGGACATTGCTTCCAGGACTCAACAGAGTCAGATGGAGACCCGAGATGCTCCAATCCCTTAGAAAAATGAAATAGCATTTGCAAATAACCTTTGTCCATCCTCCTCTATAGTCTATTTTTTATTATTAACTTAATTTTTTAAGAAGAGGAAAGATTTCTTTTGCCTCACTGTTTGAGAGTGCTCCGTTTACATCAAATCCTCTCTGTTTGCATAGCTTATGTTACCTAATTCAGTGTAAATGCCATGTAAATAGTGGTCCTGAATAGGGAATGGTGAGAAAAAAAATCTGTATATTTTTTGGTTCAGACACATTTCCTCATATCTGATTTTGGTTAGTGCTTGGTTAAAACCCATTGATTCAGAACTTAAAAGTGGCGGCGCTGCCAACATGTAACATATGTGCTATAAATTTCTTTTTGCACATAGACTGTTAGAACTTTAATAACTTCAGCATGAATTTGCAATATAACTAATAATTCTCTCTGTCTCTATCTCTGTCTCTCTGTCTCTCTCTCTTGTGTGTGTGTGTGTGTGTGTGTGTGTGTGTGTGCATGTGCATGCATGTGGTGTGTGCATGCATGTGTGCACCCATGTACTTGTGAAGAGGACAGAAGCATAGGATCCCCTTGGAGATAGAATTGCATGCAGTTGTGTGAGCCACCTGACTTGAGTGCTGGGAACCGATCTTGAGTCCTCTGCAGAATCAGTATGCATCCTTAACCACTGAACCATCTTTCTAGCCTGACTCACCAATGTTTCTCACCAGCACGTTGCTATCACCTGCTGATTGTGCTGAAACTCNTTGAATCCACTTCCTCTTTCAGAATGCAGAGGTGGTCTCCCCTTTTCATTTTCGTAAGCAGCTGTTGAGGAGCTTGGCTGGCCATCTCTAGTCCTGGCAGAGGCCTTGTTACATCTGGTCTGCCCTGAGGCCTTCAGTTTCCAAACCTCTCACATGTCTCCCGTAACTGGTCCTTGTGCTCTCAGGACTTGTCTCCCACATGAGACATCTCGGCTTTCTACCTGCCCGGTGCTGTTAAATAAGATGCTTGTGACTTGGTTTCCAGTGAGGCTCATCCTGTCCTTGCTTCTGCTTCACTCTCAGAGACATGAAGTCGGGAGGGATCCATTTAGTCTGAGCACCTGCTTTTGTCACCTTTGTGCNTCTGGTTCTTGGCCATGTTGGGGAGAAGAAGAGGGTTGTGCTTAGGATGTTAGCCAGTGAGGGACCGGACCATTGTAGACCAGCAAGCAGCTTAAAGAAAGTCACAGTTTGAGTCTCAAAGTTTTTNCCAAAGCAAACGACATCCTCTTTTCTTCATTTCTTTTGGGGTTGGTAAGGGTNAGCTGTGTGGCAGTAGGTAGTGNAAGGCGGCCATGGACATGATGGAGGCTTTACCCGCAGATTTCTCGTATTTCCCAAGCATAGGATGTGATGTTCCTCATGGGGACTTTCCAGGCCATGTCACTGCATAAGGAAAAAGACTTATAGAGGAACAGCTGAGTCTGGTAGCCCAGGAGCAGTCAACCNTGACAGGAATGGCTACACTTGGTTGAGAAACAGCCACAGGCCAGGCCTTCTAGAGAGTAGTGCTGACAAGATGCCAGAGTCCAGAAGGTGAAAGACCTAGTTAANATGGAAGTTGTATTCATTTCCTGTGATCACTTCTTCATTTCCAAAGACACTTCTTCAAATGCAGTGACTTGAAACAGCATGAATTTATTCTCTCATGGGCCTGTGGATCAGAAGCCTGGCATCAAAGCACCAGCAGGTGGATTCCTTCTGTGTAGTCTGGGACAGAATCTGGTAGTCCTCAGCCACCCTTGGCCCATAGACACATCCATCTGGCTCTAGTCTGCATCTTCTCATGGGGGTTCTGCCTGTGAGTGTGCATCTTGTGTCCTTTCTCCTCTTCTGTCATGTGGAACCAGTGCCCACCCTCCTGAAGCCTGACTCCATGNCAACTTAATTTTATCAGATAAGACACTGTTTCCAGTNAGATTGCACTCACCAGTACTTTGGGCTTGNGTGTATCTTTTGGATGCAGTCGACTCAATCCACAGCAGCAGTCGGCATGAGTGGCCCCCAAGACAGTAGGGAAANACTGGAGAGACTATGGCTTTGGNCTGGGTACCTGTTGTTAGCCTGACACATGACCNGTGGAGCAGAACCTTCTCAGATTAGTATAGACACAAGAGGCCATGTGAACACAGATTCCAATTCTAAGTCTGAGGAGATCCTGGCCCAGCTCTCAGGTGACCCTGATGTCTCTGGACCTTGCCTGCTCTGTAATTTGGAAGAAGCCAGGCTAATGCTGCATTCCAGTGGCTGGGGTCACTAGTAGGGGGAGTTCTGGGGTCTGAGCTGGTACAGCCTTTCCAGCTGCCTGCCCTTGGCTTCTCGGCTTTGATTTGACATTGCATGGGGAGACCCTTGCCAGTAAAGCCATAGCATGTACCAGGAAAGAATCAACAGCAGAAAAGAAGGTAGCAGTGGAGGGGAACGTTTGGTTTAGAATTATCCCAAGTTCATTACTGTACTCCCTGTTCTACGTATCTTCAGGGGCTTCCACAGTCCAGACGAGATGAGAACTCAGCGGACATGGCAGCCCAGGACTCTACTTTCTGCTTAGTTGATGCTCTACAGTGGTTTTCACCTTCTGTACAGGACCACAAAGCATGAGCAAGGTTAATCTGAAGCCTCTTGCCAGGTGCATTTCTTTCTTGGACCCCCTATGCTGCATGCAGGACCCTGCTGCAGCAGCCAGCTTTGCAGATGTACAGTAGTAATAGCCGAGACCCTGCCATTCCACCCTCCTCAGACAAGCCCACCTTTGCATGGGTCTCCTTCCAGCCGGTGTGAGAGCATCATTACAAGGACAGCATCTATCATTTGTGGTTTCTCGCTTAGTTGCAAAAACCCAGTCACCTCTTCTTGCTAGAGTAGCCATAATTATGGCCATAATCACTGTGTGCCACTTTGGGGCANGTGCCTGAGCTGATGTGCTTTCATTTGCTTATTCCAGTGATTTCTCATCAAATTAATTTTCCTGTTGTTAGATGCAAGGGCTTTGCNTTTGGAATCCTAAGCCTACAGTGAGCAATTTCATTAGTAGGTAGTGGGAGAAAGTCATCTTTTCCTTTAACCTGTGACTGGCTTTTCTGTGCTGATCCCATGGCCCTCCTTGTGTTAGAGGCAAGTGTTTGAGTTGGAATNGCGGAATTCTGGCCACTTTACCCATCCCACCTACTCTGCCTTTTGTACNAAGCTCACTGGGAAGTAGACATTCCCTTGACTTTGGGGATCCTGCTCAGGAGCCCATGATTTCCTACTGCTTCCTTCATGGCCTTCAGGACGCGCTGAGGTTCCTCCCACACGTAATACTAGCTTGCATCCCGCTTCCTGCCATCTATGCCGTTTAGCTCCTTTGTTCTTCCTCCATCATGGTCAGGATTCCTTCAGTGTCTCTGANTAGCAGCAGGCCATANCGACAAGCTTATGCTGAGCAACCCATCATTCATTTGTTCAGCTCTTTCAAAAGTTTATTTGGGGGTTAAAGAGGTGGCTCAGTGGGTAAGAGATTTCTACTGTGTGCCTGACACTGTGCTAGGCCAGGACAGGAATAATACGTTCCAGTCTGTGTTCCCAGGGCTGAATTTGAGTAAGGAAGACAGGGATGAACACATTAACCACCCAAAAGCGGCAGAGTTACACAGCAGGAGAGTCTATCCAAATTCACACATGTTCTCACTTTATGACTTGTAGTAAATTATTTTAAGAAAAAGATAAGGTTTGAAATGGCAGGTTATGTCAGGGGATGGAAATATTTTGGAGGACTCTGGAAAATGTAAAGGAAGAGTAAAAAGAAACCGTGGGGTGGGGAAATTGAGGTGGGAACCAGCAGCTGACTGGGAGGCATCAGTGGCCTTCACAANTGAGACATTNACCTGTTTATCTGGTGTGTTCCTGGTGCCCTGGAGATGCAGAGGCAGGAAATTTGCAGATTTGAGGGCAGACTGGGGAACACAGCAAGACCTTGTTTCAAAACAAAATAACAGAAGGTCCTGGAAAGTTGTTGAAGGTTTGATTATTTCCTAGTTATGTGTGAGACTCTCTTTAATAATGCCCCCCCACCAGAAATAAACAAAACAAATAAATAACAAGAAAATTCACCAAACATAAAAAAGGAAATAAGAAGATTGGGTCAGAGCTACNTTCAGGCCTAGTTTGGGGCCATAGAGTGAGACCCTGTGTAACTCCACCCCGCCAAATAAATAATTCAGTGGTTGTGACCAGCTTGAATCAGTAATGAGGAATGAGATCCTTGGAATTATGGAGGACCAGGCTGGCATTTGTGTCCTGCTCTGGTCAGTCACCACTGGCTTTTCCAAGAGCTGTCTTAGTGTTGCCTACAGAAGAGGGCACAGAGGCTGAGAGAGGAATCGGGGTGAAATAAAGCAGTGCTCCACATCCCAGGCCTGATGACATTTGGAGATGGTAATGTTTGTCTTGTCCCCTATTGGCACTTAACAGCATTGTTGGCCCATGCCCAGTAACCATCTCCATCACAATTACCAGACACATCTCTTAGATGTGGTNACATTTGTTCCCCGGGTTGGTGTTGCCCAGGTGAGACTCCATGAACTGCAGGGCTGGTGATGGAGTCTGAGAAGGAGATTAAGGTACTTNGTCTGATGTGTAGGCTATGGTGGATCTGTGGTGGAAGGCAGGAAGACATGGGGGGGGGCAATGTCATGTTCTCTTCCAACCAGGGGTACAGTTAAAGATGCAGCAAAGACTGCAGAACTTCTGGACATCTTGGATGGTTGGTCCCTGAAACTTTGCTTATGAGCCACAGTGTTGCCAAGGCTGCCCCACTCTGTGATGAGGATCCTGTACTTGCTCAGAGCAGCATACTGGTGTGTGCATACACCTGCCTCTGTTGACTCACTTGCCACTTATAATATACAGTACAGTCTTTTGTCGTTGTTGAGGATTTAATTGTTATTTTTACTTATGTATCTGTGTATAGTTATGTGCACATGTGAGTGAAGTACCTCTGGGGGCAAGAGGAGGGCACTNGATTCTTGGAGCTAGTGCTTCTGATCCTCCCTACATGGGTATTGGCAACCATAGTTGGGTCTTCTGCAAGAACAACACTGCTCTTAACTACTGAGCTCTCTCTCCAGTTCCAACACAAGACTATCTGTATGGACTAGTTTCTCATTTTTTTTTTCCTTTTTAAACATTTGGATTAACATCTCATGTCTGCTCCTTGTCTGATATCCCTTTAGTGTTTATTATTGGTGGCTGGCTGTCNGAGTTCCTGCTGTAATATTGCTGGTCATTGGATGTCTGGTTATATAATAAACTGGAGAAGTACCAGATTTCAACTCCCATATGGTTTAGGAGAATTTATCTTCTGCTCTTTTGCNCTGATGGATTGTGCAGTGTGAAGTAATCCTAATCCCTTCTATTTGTGCAGCCTCTCAGTGGCCAAAGCCTTCTGATGCGTGTTATCTCTCAGGATCCTTCAGTACCACTGAAGTGACTGTGCAAAACAATAATGGAGCAGAGTTCTAAAGTGAGGGACAAGGAAAGTAGTTGTGTGGAATGTGTGTGTTATAAGAGCAGGATCGTAGATGGAAACATTTCTATCCTCAAAGCCACTGGCTCTTGTCTGGGATCTTGACAGGCACCAGTTTCTTGGGATGCTAGATCACAAGGAGATGGGATACAGTCATAGGGCTGCACAGATCTCTTGGGATGCTAGATCACAGGGAGATGCTACGGTGGATATAGACCTGACTAGCAGAGCACAAGTTTCCAGTCCTAGGAGAGCTGATGTGTCTGTCACTCAGAGAAGTACATTCAACAATGCAGTCCCTATAGATATTGATTTATTGTATGTGTATTTTATGTTTCTAGGGCATGGGGGCATATTTTATTTGCACATTGCACATATCTGAAATAAGATCTAAATAAAAGTAAAAAAAACCTTCCTGTGTATAGATCAGATGACTAGATACCACTATCAAGCCAATTCTAGATTCAATGAAATTCGAGTCATTACTTTAGAGTTATAGTGTTATTATTGACAGCATGGTTCTGAAATTTATATGAGAAAGAAAAAGACCAGAATACCAGAAGAAGAAAAACCGTGAAGGACTAGCTTTACTCAATTCTATAAGTGTCCCTGTAAAGCTACTGTAATCTCGTTGTACAGACTGAACTCAGATTCTCTTCAGAAAGNTAGATATATGTTGCTTCAACTACCTAGGATCTCGGCATCCTAGGCCTTAGTGTATCCGTGGTTAAAAGTTACATCCCTACTTGATGTAGTGGTTGCCTTTCCCCTCGAGTGAGAAGTGGCCACCAGTGGGCAGAAGGTTCCGTTCTTCGTACTATTTAATGATCCTGATGGTCATGCAGCAATTGTCTCTTTAAGAGAATGTCAGTCCTTATACAGACCTTCTTTTGGGGCTGGGAGATGGCTCAGGATGTGAAGTCTTTGCTGTACACAAAGCCTGAGGACCCGACTTTGTTCCCCAGAACCCATGTGAAAAAGCTAGTGTGTGGTGGTGCATAGCTGTCATGCCAGAGCAGAAGGATCCCTGGGCCTCACTGGCCAGCAAGCCTTGCCTACTTGAGCTTCAGGGCAATTGAAGCTGAGAGACCCTGTCTGAAAAAAAAAAAGAGGGTTAATGGTACCTGATACTCAGGGTTGTCTTCTGGGCTCCACACACCCAGTCTAGGACGTGAGTGCACACAAGTGCATATACAGACTTGTGTGCACTCACATTCCTAGAACTCTAGAACCTCTTTCTATAAGTGGTGTGGGGGTTGAGGTGAGGTGTGTCANCCTGGGAAGGAAGAGGCCATGAGGCTGAAACAGAAATGGAGACATGCTGGAGGGACTGGAGAGTGAGGGGTTAGAACAGTCAGGAAGAGGCCTTGGGGACAGGCAAGTGCAGCCGAAACCATTGTAAACCTGTGACTTTGCGAGATGGATTCTGCAGCTGTTCTGCCCTGACTGCTGGGCTAATGCATTAAAGCCTTCACTAGGCCTGGTGTTTGCCCAGAATGCTAATTAGCCCAGGCCTAGGACCAAGAGGAGTGGAACCCCTAATCCTTCCCAGGAAGAGTTGTATTGTGGTAGAATAGTGTAAGGAAGTGAGGGAAAGACACATTGGATATNTGAGCTTCAAATGCTCNTTGGCTCTGCTGGAGTGGATGTTTATAAAATATTAAGATGTCTTGCAGTGTGATGATCAAGTAAGCCCTCTTTGTGTGTGCAGTGATGAGACTACATGCTAGGTCTAGTTGGATTTCTGCACTACTCAAGGAGTTACATTGGTGAGTCAGGAAGTGAGAAGTCATGTCTTGAAGGCTTTTAGGTATTTACTCAGGGATACAGGGGTNCCAGATGGGAGAACCAGACCCCAATTTCCTGTTCTTCACTGTGTTGCCTTTTCTATGAGCTCACTCTAATCNGATTCTAAATTATTATGCCGGATTTACTCAGAATTCTGAGCCACTCAGCCCAGTCCTTCTGATGAGAAGATCAGCAGTGTAATTCTCTGTGAACTGTGGACATGACACCTTAATAATTCAAGGAGAATTATTTTTCCCTTGGGAAATCTTAGACACTCAGTATGGTGCACTGGATTAGGAAACAGCAGACACAGAGGAGGCGGGGTTATAAAGGAAAGGTGTATCATTAAAACAAAACAGACCTT
>LZPO01017749.1:32774-48876 GCA_001675575.1 Neotoma lepida | reverse complement strand
ATGTATACTTGGCATTTTCCTGCTGGCATGAACACAATTGTTGGATGTCATTTTAAATAAGCCTTTTAAAGGTCACATTAAAAATAGAATAATTGGCTATGTTGTACAGCTCATGAAAGATCATGAATATGTAACTAAGTGATAAATTTTAAAAACAACCACTCTTCATTCTATAAAAATAGGTATCGGTGGCCTTGGTTAAATTGTCCCATTGTTCTTAAAAAGTGCTAGGCCTTAAGCACTCTAAAATTGGTGTAAAAATGATCACCAGAGAGATATTGGTTATAATGAAGTTACTGTAGTCTGAAAATTCTGACAGATGGGAACAAATACAGAGACCCACAGCTAGACAATATACAGAGTCTCAGGCCTTGGAATACTCAGCCCTGAAAGGGGTGTCTCCATCAAACTCTGACTGGACTCAGNGAACCCTGTGGAAGAGGAGGCAGAGAGAATGTCACAGCCAAAGGGAATGGTGGACACCAAGAAAACAAGGCCTTTCTAAGCACAACAGGATGGATGCACACATGAACTCACAGAGACTGAGATAGCATGCACAGGGCCTGCAGGAATCTACACCAGATGGGGTCCTAGAGTGGAGAGGACAAGTGGATATACATCTCCATCCCTAACACAGAAGCTGTCTCCAATTGATAACCACATGGAAATGAAAATTTAGTTTTCTCCAAGGGGAGTCTCATTGGGAAAACAAACTAAAGAGATGCTGAGTCTCAATGGTAGATGGCCAACAGAAAATGAACTCAAGAGCATCTTTGGAGGGTCCTTGTCTCATAATGTTGCCTCAGGGCCTTCTCTTTCTTTCTTTTTTCTTTCAATTTTATCTTTATTTTTATTTTTTTTCTCTTTTTTTCACTCCACAGATTCTTTGCATATATATTATGGCTTCTGGTTTTGTGCTTTTATAGGATTCTTGAGTGTATGAATGAGTGGGTCTGTTTCTTGTGCCTTTTCTTGGGTTCTTTTCTGTCTATCTGTTTTGTTCAATTCCAGTGTGTTAGCTTTGTTTTGTCTTATTATATTTTATTTTATTATTATCATCCCTTAGAAGCCTGTTTGTTTTCTAATGAGAGACAGAAAGGGTATGGATCTGGATAGAAGAGGAGGTAGGGAGGAACTGGGAGGAGTAGAGNGAGGGGAAACCATAATCAGGATGTATCATATGAAAAAATTCTACTTTCAANAGAAGAAAAAAAAATTTTGTGAGATGGAGTGTGCAAGACGCGCAGAGGGTAACATTCACATAATATGAATGTTAGCTACATGGGAGTTACGTTAAGTTAGTAGAGTGTTGTATGTAGACACTTGGCTCTATTCTATATTAATACAGTAGATATATTTCAGGTTACTCGTGAAATTCTCAAGACTTCCAGGGTCACTTTATGCACAGGGATAAAGCACATGTTCATAGTTGGCTGCAGAAGCCTCTAGAAGGTAAAGGAAGAAGGTCAGGCTTGGAGGAAAGAAAAACCCTCTGTACAGCTTCCACCTAGATTCCTGTGTAATTAACTGCCTTCCATGCTTTATTTGGACAGCTTCCTAAACCACGCGTCTGTGTCTGTGACACATGGCGACTTGGTTAGTCCCAGCACTTGGGAGGCAGAAGCAGGTAGATGGATCTCTGGCAGTTCCAGGCCAGCCTGCTCTACATATCAACTTCCAGGCCAGCCAGTGCTGCATAGGGAGACCCTGTAACAGACCAAACCAACCAACCAACCAAGCACCCCAAACTATATGTGACAGTTTGAAATCATTTGGTAAATGGCTTTTTGTCATTTTAAAGCAGCAAGAGGAAACATCAGCTTCTCAAGTGGATGTTGAGTTGTGCTGTAGTTAGAGCATCGAGTTCAACAGTATTATAACATTGAATTGTCTGGGCCAAATAAATTCACATGAAGCTCAGACTCACGTGGTATTCATGGGGCCATGGAAGGTGAGAGGGGGGAACAAGACAGTAGGGGAGCATGGCTGCTTTGGGTAGATCTTGGACNGAATATAGAGCAGAGGCTTACTTCCTGGAGCTTTGAGGAGCTGTTATAGGCAGTCTGAGAATTCCCAGGTGCTAACCCTTCTAGAAACTAATTAAGGGCTACNCTGGGGTGGGGTTGAGGAATTCTCCAGGATGAAGACAGCCAAGTAAGTCAGTAACTCAGCCTCCAGGCTGATTCACAGTAATACTTCCTCTCCCTCATCTTGCTCAAGTCTTCTGTGGGGTGTGGAAGATTTGAGGCAAGCTTTGNTGAGGTCATTCTAATGAAAGGCCCGTGGCCTCATGGCTAGCAATGGCATCATTGAGGGACTCCCGCAGCAATAAATAATAACTTTGGTATTAGTTGGTCAATGTCTAGGTAAAGAATACTTTTGATTCCAAATGCATATTTTGGACTATGTCACNAATCTCATCCTGGGCTTTAGTCACAACTGTTTTTGTTCATTATTGTACTTGTCAATGTCTATATCTTCCAAGATCCAGAGCCGGGGCACTTCATTTTCTCTGATGGCCATTTCATTTCATTTTCCAATAGATGAAATGATTTTCTTGCCCTTGCTTTTTTTTGTGTGTGTGTGTGTCTGTGTGTGTGTTTGTGTGTATGTGTGTGTTTAAGTTTTCTCTGCTTTGTTGTAAATGGTCCTTTCCAAACACAGAGTGAAAGCCAGCCGGTTTTCTCTGCTTCTGATGCAAATTAATGATGGAGCTGGAAAACTTAGCCCCCATTTGATTTAACTCGGTACCCAGTTAGTTGTCAACAAGTATCTCATCTTTTCCATTATTGTCTCTTCAGGCTCGTGGTGACACCATCAGGCACTGAACCTTTCAGCAATTGGTTGTTGGGTCTTTTGTCCTTTTTTCTTATTATTTTACTGTTTACCATCATCTCCGTTGACATTTTCTCCTTCCTTCAGTCAGTTGTGGAAGAAGCAGGCACATTTTTTTTCAGAGCAAAATACCTTTTTTGTTTTTTCTTCCAGATTGCAAAGCTAGGATGTTGTTCCCTCGCCTGCGTTAAATGTGCCCATCACTAGTTATTAAATGCCATCAAACTGACTCATGGTCATGTTCCAGCAGAATTCTCAATATTATTTTCCAGTCTGCTTTAGCTTATGTCTTTCCCTGCAAGCTTGTTTGGGTTGAAGTTAATCTCTCACTTCTATTATTGCTCTGAAAATAACAATGATTATGGCGATTTCTGAGTAACTTATCATTTGTTTGAAGTGTATAGATGAATGGCAACCTAAAAAGATGTATTCTTTTTCTTTNACTGTTACCCAGAACAGTGAGCTTGAATTCACATATATTGGGCTGTGGAAATGGCTCACTGGGCAAGAGCATTTGTTACATAAAGCATTAGGACCTGGGTTCAGATCCCCAGAACCCAGGNATGGTGGTGTGCTTTNATAACTCTAACACTGGTGCGGAGCCTGGAGACAGAGACAGCCGGATCCTAGGGACAGCCAGACTAACTGAAAGGTTCATGAGAGACCCTGACTCAAATAATAAGGTGAAGAGTGACTGAGAACACTGAGCCTCTGTGTCCAGCCTCTACACACGCATTCATGGGTATACACTTTTTTGCCTTGTGCATGCACATGTTTATACCACCCCCAATTGTGTGCAATTAATAATAAACACACAAATAAATTCACAGGCATTGAGTTTTCCATGTTGCTCATGTATAATGGTTCTGCATGCCAGCGGCATCCAGCCTGAAAGAAACTTAGAATCCTGTCACCCCTGGATGATCTGTGACCACACTTGTCCCACAAAGGTCAAAGAGAAAGCCCTGCATTTAGGAAGACCCCTCCACAGGAGTTCAGTAGATGTGATGAGTTATTGTCTTGTTGAATGTAACACGTNTATCCAACTTACAAATGCTTCGGTTGACAGAGAATGAGTGGATGGGAACTTGTGAAGACCTACTGCCTTAGGAGTTGGCTGGGTGTTTATTGGCTTTGTCTAACTTGGAGTAATTTGGCCTATGATCTTGGGGCATCTGATCTATTTAGCTCTGTGGTAGCCCACTGTGGATACCAACTGTGGGAAAGATGCTACAGAGCTGGGTGAAGCCCTTTTCTCTAGGTATGTGTCATCCATTGATAAGAAGATCAGCCCACACAGGGCAGAAAGACAAAGGCATGCAGGAAATGGAATCCATTGGATTGTGCATCCATTGTTTATTGTAAGGAGTCGATGTAAGTAGTGGGGTGCCAGATAAGCAAATCCTAGACTGTGAGGCAGCTGGTCACTAGGGAGATNATGCCACTGTCNTCCTCCTTGGAAAATCCTCTTCTGCTCCTCACATTTTTGGGTGGAGTTCCTCANGTCCACCTGAGTTGCCAGGGAAGTTTCTTTACAACAAGTCAGCTGAATGCAGATGTTTGTCACAGTACAATACAGGTTACCTCCACAGCAACACCTAGATTGACTGAATATCCAAGCTGAACCTAAAACATGGCTCTGCAGGAGGCTATGGATACCCTCAGGTATTTGCCTCCCTGTGTGTAAGTCAGGGAACAGGATAGCAGAGCGGAGGGGAGGGGAGGAGGTGGAGGCATCTCCCTTCTGCAGGAAAGTGGAAGTCAGCAAANGGGACTGTAGCTTCTAAGGTGGAGCAGGAGCCAGGCAGGGCCAGTGAGCTGTGGAGGGTCTTGTATGTTAGGAAGAGAAGGCAGGACTTGGGCCTCATGGAGGAGGGGTCTCTAACCCTTGATGGTGCTCCATATGCAGGAGGGCAGGGCAGGGCTTCTGTGCATCTCCTTAGGAAATGAGGCATGGGCTTCATTCTCCTGGGCCAGCATCCTCTTTACTAACAGTATAGGGCTGTGTTGACAAGTCCCAGTGTGTTAGGAGGAGGAGAGACCCTTGAATTGTGATGCATACCTGCTGGCATGTGCTAGGCATAGCAGGAGGCAAAGAAGACAGCAGGGAGAATGAAAGGAAGGGATTCAGGGGTGCCAGAAGCCTCCTGTGGGCACCAGGGACATTGTTTCCAGGTCAGGTGGTACCATCGGAGCACACAGAACTGCTCCCACCCTGGGTGGACTACTGGGTGCTATTAGAGTCAGGACTCTGAGGACTCCAACCTTACACACTCTCAGATGTCTATGGATACCCCTTGATGCACAACTGCCTGCTCATGTGCCCTGGGCCTCCTCCCCTTATTTTTATTGACTTTTTAAAAATTTATTTATTATTAGCATATAAACTATTATGTTTCATAATTACATTTTTAAAAAGAAAATTTGTTTTTTAAAGTATTTATTTTGTGTGTGTTTATGTGTGTGTGTGTGTGTGTGTCTCTCTCTCTGTGTCTGTGTCTGTGTCTGTCTGTGTGTTGGTGTAGAGGGTATGTGTGGTTGAGTTCAGGTGCCCATGGAGGCCAGAGGTGAGTGTCAGATACCCCTGGAGCTGGGTTCTAGCTGGTTGTTGGCCACCTGATTTGGGTGCTGGAAACCAAACTTTTTTACAAAAGCAGTGAGCACTCCTAACCACTGAGCCATCTCTGTAGCTCCCAAATTTGTTTTTGTTGATTGTCTTCCTTCCTCTTTTACCTGTTCCTCTTCCCTGGTTTGTACCCATGAGCCTCCTGTAAGCCTCCTTTTCTCTTTTAGGCCACATGGTTCCCTTTGCTTACAGTGAGATGTGAATTTGAAGGGCTCATTCCCCAAGTGGGTATGGATTGCCCTGTGTGGCGGGTGTGTGAGAAATAGTCTCTGCCTTCAGGGTTCAAGGTAGGCAGCTCTCATTCTAGGGCTAGTTCAGAGCAAGCCTGTGGTCAGGTCAGTAGGTCCTGTGGCCTTGATGCAAGTTGTGTACTCTATGGCCAGGGATGGGATGCTTGGAGAAGGCACTAGGAAAGGGAGATATTGTCTGCAAGATTTTGAGCTCTCCTCATATGGGGCTTTCTTTGATTCAAGGGCTCTTTTCTAGTGCTGTGTTGTAGCAATTTACAACCATAAGATTGCCAAACCATGCTGAGATTATAAGAATTGGACATCATACCTGGCCTTAGAAATATTTCAGATTGCCTAAGCTTTTCTCTATCTATTTTGGCAACCCTTAGAGAAATTCCCCTCTCTATATTTCAATATAAATTGACATCAGATGTCTTCCTCAATTTCTTTCTACTTTATTCACCAAGGCAGGGTTTCTTGCTGAGCCTTGNACCCTCCTATTCCCGATAGTCTATCTATCCAGCTTGTTCTGGGGCAATCCCTTTTTCCTGCTTCCCAAGAGCTAGGATTACAAATGGCTGCCATGCATTTTGGTTTTTATTGTGGGTGCTAGGGATCTGAACTCTGATCCTTATGCTTGTGCATTAAGTGATTTATCCACTGAACCATTGCCATTGCCCTGGATATGTTTTTTTTTTAAGTTATTAATTTGGGTGTTATTGTTTTATAGCTTCTGATACAAAATGTTTGGGACACAAATTATAGCTTGTTTGAAGAGGACCATGTCAATGTGTTAGCTTATGGAAGGGGAGGGTGGTCTGAGATGGGCAGGTTTGCATAGTGACTAGTGTTTGGGACATGGGGTGGCTCTCCATTCTGGTTTCCTTGAATTCCTACCGTGTAGGTGCCATGGTGGATTGATAACTAGTGATGACATTATTAATGGATGCTCAGAAGACACAGCTGATTTGGGTTGCCAAGCAGCAGCATTGGAACGCATTAACAAGATGAACAAACTCAGCTCCATTTCTAAGATACTTTGAGCCATGCAGCTATGTCTGAGATGTGTGTCTGTCACTGTTGGAGACCATTGTGTGTGTCAGTCACAAGCTGTCGAGATGCAGGTGGTGGCTTGGAGTCAGTGAGTTAGTAGCTGGGAACAGGATGTTCTCATACCCCCTAATTTGTGTGAGTTTTTTTTTTGTTTGTTTGTTTTTATTTTCTTTTTAAATTGTAATGAAATGTATCTGACATAAAGTTAAATGATTTATAAACATCTTTTACAATATTTATTTTTACTATCTTTAATTGTGTGCATGCATGCATGCACATGCATGAGTGCAGGTGTCCATGGAGGCCAGAGCTGTCATTGGATCCCCTGGAGCTGGAGTTACAAGCAGTTGTCAACACTAGACATAGTTCTGGGAACCAAGTTCAGGTCCTCTAGAAGAACAGTAAATACTCTTACCTGCTGGGCCATGTTTCTAGCCTTGTTAAAGACATCTTAACATCAGTAGTTCCACTGCATTGGGGACATTCACAGTGTGTTGTGTGCCCCTGTCACTGTTCCCAAACACTGTCATGTTGTTGTTGTTTTTTTTTATTGTTGTTTTTTACTCTTTGTTCTTTGGGGGGGCACCACTCAGCTCCCAAATAAATCACATGGAGACTTATTATTATTTATGAATGCCCAGCCTTAGCTTGGCTTGTTTCTTGCCAGCTTTTCTTAACTTAAATTATCCCATTTATCTTTTGCCTCTGGGCTTTTATCTTTCTCTATTTTTGTATACCTTTCTTTCTTACTCCATGGCTTGCTGTGTAGCTGGGTAGCTGGCCCCTGATGTCCTCCTCTCCTTCTCCTTTTCTTGCTCCTTGATCTTTTAATCTCTCTTTTTCTCCTTCTATTTATTCTCTCTTCCTGCCAGCCCCATCCTTCCTTCCTTGCTATTGGCCAGTCAGCTCTTTATTAGACTATCAGGTGTTTTAGACAGGCAAAGTAACACAGTTTCACAGTTAAACAAATGCAACATAAAATAATGTAATGCATCTTGCATGATTAAACAAATACCCACAGCATAAACAAATGTAACACATCTTAAAATAATATTCCACAACACTGTGACCAAGAGGAAACCCTATACCCATAGCCATTGATACCCTCTTCTCTGTTTCTCCAGCCCCCGACCANTCTCATCTGTTTCCTACTGAGTTTATTTCATTAAATGNCACAAGGAATCCAATGACCTTTCCAGTCTGGCTTCTTTTCCTTCACATAGTTCAGGATTTACTGCTATGTGGCACCTAGCAACTCTTCATGAGAGGCTAAATGGGATTCCTGTGTGCAGATAAGCCATGCTCTGTTCACACATCCATCCTTGATGGGCACTTGGATGGCTTCTGCTGTAACACAGCTTCTAGGAGGGGTCCTATACAGGATTTTAATAATTAAGTTCTTGCAGTATATGCCTAGGTTTGGCCATGCTAGGTCACATAATAATCCCTCCAGTTTGTTGAGAACGACATTCTTTTGTTTTATTTATATAGTTTCATCCAAGTTACTCAGATGAGTGACAGATTGAGCTCAAAATTTCCTCCTTTTAATTAAAAACAAATTTACATCCATTATAGTTGCGTACTGACTGTCGCCCCATGGGATGTGTGTTAAAGCCTTATTACTTGGGATCATGATGTTGGGAAATGGACCTAATGGGAGGTGTGTGGAGAGATGTGGGGCTCTGGCTTCTTCTTCTTTATCATTTGCTTTCTGGTCAAGAAGCATGTGTGCATTTGTGTGTATCAGGGCTGTGGCATAGTGTGTTCCACCATGAACTCCCTACCATTGCTATAGGGAATCCTCACCAGAAACCAATTACCTCAGGTATTTTTTACAGGCACAGGAAACAGGCTAATCCTCTCTAAGCTTAACGTGCATCTCTTTCATGTTCTTCACTGTTCAGGATCTTCATGGGGATCAAGGGCTAAGGAACTGATACTCACATTGCTTGCCTCTGAGCAAAGGGAAGGGTGTCCAGAAGGAGCATACTGAAGGGCAAAGGCGCAGGGCAGCAAGTATATCCTAAGGGTTTCCAGCTCATATGTCTGCATCACTGTCGGGTACAAGGTGTTGGAGTGCTGCCTTCTTAATTAAGGAGAGCAGGCTGGGATCCATTTAGGACCCAGAGCATCATAGTGCCTCTGCTGTGGGAGGAGCATCCAGCTGGCCAAGAACACTGGTTCTGTTCTCAAGGAAAGCCTTATTCTACTGTTCCAAACCACGTCCTCCNCTAGAGTACCCCAGTTAACACTCACCATATGCTCTGGGAGAAACCAAGAGAAATTGGTACTGAAGAACCCGTGNGCCAGGGATGAGATGAGCAGACCCATGAATTCTGTTGTGGCATATCTGCCAGACTTGTACCTCTCTGTTGACACTTAAATCTGTTCAAATTGAATGAAGCCAGATTTTCTGTTCTCTGGTGTGTATCAGTTGCTTCGTAGGCACTTGTGCACAGAGGCTGCTGGGCTGGGCAGATAAGTTGCAGAGTACCTCCATCCCTGTGCTAAGTATTCCTGGGCAAAACTGATAGGACTGTGGGGACAGGAGTGACTGTAGTGGCAATGTTAGGGGGCTGAGAAGCACTGGGCACCTTGTGCTGGATGAGTCAAGGAAGAGCAGAATTGCATCTTAGAAGTGTGACTCATCAGCCTGGCTGTCCCTGTGTGTCATCACCATGGCTTAAGTTACATGCTGCCCACAGTGCTGTCAGCATAGGCAGTGGTATTGGTGCTATCTGTGAGTGGGTCTTGACTAGTTAGTTCTCCCTTGGGAGATGAGGACAGACTCCCAGAACAGTAATGGAGAGGCAGTTTTACAGTCATGTGAAACAGCTATGCCTCACAGGTGGCATTGTGGCTTCCTGAGTTTGTTTTCATTGTATTTTACAAAAGCGTAGGTCAGAAGTAGTGAAACTAAAACCCGACTAGTTTTCTGTAGGTGCTGCAAAGGGAGCCTCATTTGAGGTGCCTTTTAGCGTTGGCATCTGTAGTGTGCTGGGTTTTAGGGCAAGTGTGCTGATAAACAGCAGATGACTCGATTAGGACAGCAGTTTATCCTAGTCCAGCTCAGGAGGTCTGAAGTCCAAGAACAAAGCATCAGAATGGCCAAGTGGACTTGAGGGGAAACTTTCGCTGTCCCTCCAGCTTTGGGTCTTTCCTGGTGGTCCTTGGTTGTCTTAGAGTTTCTATTGCTGGGATGAAACACCATAACCAAAAACTAGTTGGTGAGTAAGGGGTTTATTTGGCTTACACTTGTACATCGTAGTTCATCATTGAAGGAAGTCAGGACAGGAACTCAAACAGGGCAGGAACCTGGAGGCAGGAGCTGATGCAGAGGCCATGGAGGGGGTTATTTACTGACTTGCTGGGTGACCTTGGGTGACCCAGGATCACCCACCCAGAGGTGATCCCATCCACAATGGGCTGGGGCCCTTCCCAACANTCACTAATTAAGAAAATGCCCTACAGGCTTGCCTACAGCCAAATCTTATGGAGATGTTTTCACAACTTAGGCTCCCTCCACTATGATGACTCTAGCTTGTGTCAAGTTGACATAACACTAGCCAGCACATAGTTGAGTCTCAGCAGTCCCTATTGCTGTCTGTACTTAGCNACCCTTCCGTGTGTGTTTCTGCCTACCCTTCCCCTCTCTGATACAGATTCCCCACTTACCATTGTCTATAGGGGTTCCCCTCACACAAATGTGATGTTTCTATGTAAAGATTCTATTCCTGGATCGTTCTGTACTCAGTACTGAGGCTTCTCCGTCTGCTTTGGGCTGCTAACAGGATTCTTGAGACTTGAGTCATATGTGATAAGCAGAAGTGTATTATTACTCACAGTTCAAGCACAAGGCTTCATTTCCCTGCTTGTGATCACATGATGGAGGCTAGGAAGGTAAGAGGAGCGAGTGATAGCCCTCCCCTTCATAGGACAGAATCTGGAGCCCTTATAGCTTAATCGCCTCTTTACAGACTCCCAGTATTTTTCCAATGGTGAGTGAACTTGAACTTAAATTTTGAAGAGGACATTCAAATACAGAATCAGTGCTAGGACTCACGTATATTTTGGATGAGGTCCAGGAGAGATGGGCATGAGCTNGTAGTACCTCAAGTTCAGATAGCTTGGTTTGGCTAGAGATGGTGATAGTGGCTTAGCAGGGCCAGTGTTTGTTTTCTCTGTCCTCAAGTCTTTTCTTTACTCTGTCTAGTACTGCTGAGTTGTGTGTACACCTTGACTTCCCTCTCTGTNCTATCTGAGGGTAGGACAGTGGGACAGAGCCTGGGAACAGCAAGGCAGCAGATGGGGTAGAGATGGATAGCCAGCCTCACCTTGGAAGGACGATCTGGAGGTTCCAATTCCTTCTTGCTTTGATCTCCTCTGCCCTCTGGAACATGCTGTGTTCCCTGGTGAGCTCCTAAAAGGTTCCATTTTTCCAGAATATTCAGGCTGTGAGGAAACCCANGTGTAATGTGCTATGTTCACTCTCTGCTCACTGTTTTCAAAACGACTTCCCNGAGGTTCAGGCTCCTCAGTGGCTGTGGGTCTGGAACAGTTTCCCCATCTGTCCTCTTCTGAATTTCAAGTGTTTTTTAGATAGTCCCCATCATTTGGAAGTCAAGCTTTGCCTCCTGGAAGCTGTCTAGACAGGTATCCAATTTGCACCAATCAGCAGGCCTTCTCACAGGATTGCTTTCCTTTTTTCCAAGCTCTCTCTAACATGACTGAGCTGGTAGAAAGTTGAGAGAGAGAGAGAGAGAGAGAGAGAGAGAGAGAGAGAATACAAGTGTGCTTTATAGTAGTTCTTATAAGGACACCCATCCCATTGGTAAGGACCACATCTTATGGCCTAATTACTTTCTCAGGGTCCCAGTTCCTAACTCAGTCATATTCAGGGTTAGAGCTTCAATACAGGAGTGAAGGACACGGGACATTCATTTTAGAATACTGGTTATATTGAATTAAAGAACTCCCTATTCCAGTATAACCTTCTTATAACTGATTGCATCTGTGCTGAGCCTAACACAAATAAGTCCATTTACACCAATGCTGAGGGCTAGGATATATCTTAGATGTATCTTTCCATATATCTTTTTAAGTGCCAGATACATACCTATCCTCTGGCTTCTCAAAACTCTATTCCCTCTCACAAAGAAAATAAACTCACTCCATCCCAACATCTTCAAAAGTCTATACAAGCCCCAGTATCACCTCCCTATCTCACCTGAATACAATCAACTGAAAAGCCCCACTAAATCTCACTATCTAAATTGTGTAAATGAGAGCTAGGTCATATCCTGAGTGTCATCCATCTTTACACAAAATTCTTCTTTCCATCTGTTCATCTATGAAACCAATATGTTTGCTTCCAATATAAATGTGGGATGAGTATGAGATAGATTCAGAGCAAGAATCTGGATTGCTGGTATAAAACAAGTGTATAAGCCAGGAAAGCAAATTCTACTGGGCTCCAAGGCCTGAGAAATTTCACCAGGAATGGATGCTCTATCTTCTGAGATCACAGAGAAGATTCTACTCTCTGGATTCTAAGTGACAGCCTAATCCTTTGCAATAGCTAGCCCACATCTTAGGTTTGAGCTGGCACCTACACCCATAGATCTGTCATTATATTCACTTTTCTTAGATGCATCTCTTCTCTGTCCCTTTCAGTTCATGCTGGCAGTGTATCTCTGGCTAGNAGAGAGAGAGAGAGAGAGAGAGAGGTGCAAGCAAGGCAAGTTGAAAAGTTCAGTAATGTAATTCAGGTTTGTTCCTGCTAAATCACACTAATGCCTCCATTACTGACAAGAGATCAACAGAGCCTAAGGAGAGCACAGCGACATTTTTCACTTTCTGCAGTGCTTGGCCCCTTGGTCTTCCTCTCTTTGTCTTGCCTCTGCCTCTTGTCATGGGTCTTTCTGTGCCTGCCATCTGCAAGGCATGCCTGTTCTTCTGGGCCACTGTGGCTTTGTCCTGAGTCATTGAGTCACAGTGGCTTCTCCATACTCTACCCTTGACTCATTCTCTTCTGGTTTCCCTTACGCCTGGCACTGGGGACAAGGACCATATGTTGGTCCCAGCTTTCTGTCTGATAGTGTTAGAGAGTTGTGTGGGAGGGAGGGAAGGGGAGTATGCTCACTTAATTAGGGCTAGATACAGAGAAAGGAATCATTGTGGCCTGAGCCAACCAGCTGTGGTGTCTGCTGGCTCTGGACTTGGCTTCGGACCTCTGTGCTGTGGAGACCTGCATGTGACACAGCCACATGAATCAGGAAGTTCGTGTGTGTGTGTGTGTGTGTGTGTGTGTGTGTGTGTGTGTAATGAAGTTTTAGGCTCTACCCTCAGTGGCCAAGCAGAAAGGAGAACAGTGTTCGAGCTTTTAGTGGGAAGTATCCCAAGATGCTGAAAACATTCTTTCATAGTAAAGAGCCTCTCTCCCAGTTGTCAGTANTCTCAAAAGTGGTGCAGCCTTTGGGTGTTAAGTGTGGAAGCATGGTCTAGGTTCAATGAGAAACATACATACATTTGCCCTTTCTTTATTAAATTTTGATAGCACTTGGGGATGGACAGATANACTTAGGACAGATAACTCCAGCAGCTCCACTGACAATAGAGCTGGAATCCACCTAAGGCTCAAAGGAGAGATGAGGAATGCTATCAGGAAGGGTAGGACCTGTGGCAGGGGACCAAGGAAAGAGGTGAGAAATTCAAGCTGTAGGTAATCTAATAGAATTTTCTTCCGCTTTCTATTTGTGTGGGTTCTGTCCATACCCCCCCCCACCTCCTGCTCTACTCTGAAGACTGCAGGCTCCCGTCCGTTCTCTGTCAACCCGCTGTGTCCAGCCACCTGCCCTGTTTCAGGATCTCCACCCATGGGTAGCGCCTGGCAGGCATGTTATTTCCAGTTTTCTTTACTAAGATCTTCTGATATTTCTGAGGTCTTCCAGAGCCAGAACTCTGAAGTCTGAAAGGAGACTCTGTTGACTTATATATGTTTTAGCTCAAAAATCTACAAATGGAATCATTTTAATATGCGTTTTTCTTCAGAAATATGTAAATTAATAATTGCTTCATACATTATTCAAGAAAAACTTATTTTGTATCACCGATAGCTCTTGTAATCTTATATAAAGATATGCTAATGGATTTAATTAAAATAATTATGCTGAATAATGTAGCTGAACTTTACCCTAAAATAGTATCTATTAATCGTCATCAGTAGTAATATTTTTAGGCAGAGAGACACTCACAGCATTAAACTGACACTGGGTAGAAAGTGCATTTTTTCGTTTTGTTTTACAGTTTGTATTAAGTTAGCATTCTCATGAGAGGCATGACAATGAAATTATGTGAACTATAAAATTTATTTAATTTTTTTAACCTCAACTCTTTTCCTGTTGAGAAAACTTTAAAAGCATCTTCTGCCCTTTTGTGGTCCTTTTAATGAGTTTTTCATTTTCCTCTTCGAAACTTTGGTTTCTCTGTGTTCCTTGTCCATTTGGTTCCCTTTGACCTCATTTACCTTCTTTGGGGTTTTGATTGCCGAATGCTCTGAATTCCTGATTACTTGGATATTAAGAGATGAACCCAATTTTAGGAAGGACACTCGGCAGCCTGCCTGTCTCCTCATAGAAGTGGAAATAGCTTTTCCTGCAGCATTGTTCTGTGTCTTGCACCATATATCACTTGCTGGCTTTCATCTGTCCTCAGTGGTGGATCAGTGTTGCAGTACACATCCCCCCATATCTCTCTCTCTCTCTGATTTCTCTCTGTTTTCTCTCTCTCTCTCTCTCTCTCTCTCTCTCTCTCTCTCTCTCTCTCTCTGTGTGTGTGTGTGTGTGTGTGTGTGTGTGCATGTGGATGCACCCATGTGTGCAGGTATATGAGAAACTAGCCTTGGATTTTGTTCCATCAGGCACACCCACCTTGTTTTTTTCTTTGAGGCAGGGTCTCTCACTGGCCTGGAGCAAGGCTAATTAGCTATTAAGCCTCAGGAATCTGCTTGTCTTCACCTCTCCAGTGCTGAGATTAGAAGTGCCACACCATGAGGCCAAGCTTTTCTTTATGTGAGTTCTAGAGATCGAACTCATATCCTTGTGCTTGTGAAAAACAGAACAAAACCAAAACAAAACCCAGACACACTTTACCAACTGGGCCATCTCACAAGCCCTCATTGCACATGCTTGTGTGGGAGGCCTCAAGTGTGTGTTCTGTTCTCAGTATACCGCTGGGTCAGTGGACGTGTGCCCATAGGCTCAAGTGTATTGNACTTGTCCATCAGGATGGACAGATAAAAGCTCCACCCAGTTTAAAGAGAACCTCAAGCCTGGCTCAAATCTGCTGTGATGCTTGTTTAGCTGTATTTCAAACCAAATAGAAAGAAATAACTGGTTTAAAAAAAATCAACATTCAGTTGTAAGTTCCCCTCTGACTTAATGAATAGCACATGAGTAAACAGAACCCAGATCAGTGGGCTTTTTTGAATTCCTGCAGAGGGCTTTTCCATTCTTTGATAGAGCAGGGCACAGGATAAATGGCCCATGGTACCCAGAGCAGGGCATAGGGAAAATGACCCATGATACCCGGCCACATGGGATGGCGTGAGAGAGATACGCCCCCTGCCCCTCCACTCAGCTCTGTCTCTTGGGAACATCCCAAAGACCTGTCCACCATCCCATTCCCCCAACTCCACAGCCCCAGAAATGGATGAGTGGTCTCCCACTGTGCAAGGCCCAGGAGGCCTGTACCACTGTGCTGAGGCCACTGCTGAGGAGAGATTGTCACATTCTGAGCAGGCCTTTCTTTGTGTGAGTAAAAGCCTTCACTGATTTTCCTAGAATAATAAAAACCAAACAAATCCAGAAGGAAATGCAAATGCCCTTTCATTGCTCCTTGAGAACTCTGATGGACTCGGGGAGATGAGACTCAGGGTGGAGAGCTCTGCAGGCAGGGTGCTTTCTAAATTAACATTTGCTGCATCCACATACTGTCCTGTGGCCACTGTGCTGGTGGAACTGGCCAGTCTGTTGTGTAGGACACCCAATTATTTGGCATCCAGGGGCAAGCTTATCTGCTCATGGCCTTCCTTTCTTCCAATGTCCACTGGAGGCAGGTCCTATTAACCACAGCCATTAGTTACTATCTCCTAGTATGTTCGCATTGCAGATGGGGGATTCCGTCACTGTTCCTAATACTAGTCTGGGACCCTGTCCTCAGTCACCCTGCACTGTCTCTTCTGTCCACACTGCTGGTATCAGTACACCTGTGAGTCATCACCTTTTTTTCTGCAGGTGTCTCTTTAGATAAGACTGCCCAGTGTCATCTGCCCACAGTGTGCTGCTGTGTCTTGGCTTTT
>LZPO01017749.1:2618-23776 GCA_001675575.1 Neotoma lepida | reverse complement strand
TGCAGGCAGATCTCTGTGAGTTCGAGGCCAGCTGGGCTACCGAGTGAGTTCCAGGAAAGGCACCAAAGCTACACAGAGAAACCCTGTCTCAAAAAACCAGAAAAAAAAAAAAGTAGGCTTCATGCATCAGTCAATTGGCCTCTGTGACGATGCTAGAGCACTGGTTTGATATTAGCCTAAATTTACTTGTCCTTGTTAACTAAGCTAGAGAGTGCCTCAGATTCAATGCCAGCTTGGTCTTTTTGATTACAGAAAACATGCCCGTAACTGATTGTGCCCAATTTTCACCCTTGTAGAATATGCTAATAAGATTTTTGGGCAGTTTCTTCTTTTTTGAGTACTATAAATAATATACTTTAAGTCATGTACAAGTCTTATATATATGTGTATATTGAGCACAGGGTAATGTGTTTTTACATTTTCAGGAAATTCTCAAGTGGCCACACCCCTTCCTTTCCTGCCTCCATAGCCTGAAGGATCTAATGTCTTTACATTCTCACTAGCACTTACCATTGTATGTAATTTGAATTGTAGCCACTCAATCTGTGGTAAAGCAAGAACCAATGTTTTAAAACACAGATTCCCAGGATAAGATTCGGGCGTGGATTTTGTAAAAGCCTCTATCAAACCTGGTCTTGATATTTCAGGGCTATTTCCTACCCTAGTGATTCTGTACCACCTTGAGATAGTGTGGGGTGCTTCGGCTGGCTATGCTTCTGAACAATGTCACTTGCGTTTCTCCTCGTAGCAAAATGTTCACGGAATTCATCCTGAATGTCCCTGCGGGCTTGCTGACCGTCCAGAAACTGTACTGCTTGATTGAGATTGTTCATAGTGACCTCTTCACACAGCATGGTGAGTGGATCCCTGGGAATTAGGAAATCGTCTGATTGCTCAGCCAATTCTCTTAGTCAGCTCTGAGGAGGAGAGGTGGCTCCCAATTAAAACAGCTTGGTTGCTCTGGGCAGGGCTCAGCCCTTTGAAGGGAATGGCAGCTGTCATACAGTATAGGTAATAGGCCATTGAGAGTGGAGGTGAGAGTGAGTTTGTAATCTGGGAGCACATCAGAGCCCTGTATAATCAGCATACATTGTAGCTCTTAAAATGTGCGATTGTCTGTCCTGGGGAGGCAATCACTTACATCCTTGAGATGATTGCAAGGGGGAAAAGTATCTAGTTTTCTATAAATTTAGAAGTAATGGCTCTGTCNTATTCTAACTCCTGTTTTTTGACAGGGCTTCCTCCAATCCTGTTCTGAGTCGGGAGGGCCCTAAAGACTCCTGCATCCCATGGAACCTTCTATTCCTCTTCATTAGCTCCTCCATCCTTCTGGTTAATCATTTTCTGTTTGGACAGATTGAATTAATATTTTACACCTGCCAAGCAATTTTATTGAAAGCTCAAAACCTTTGCATAATCTCTAACCGCCCTCATTTATTGGAGCCGACTTGAGGTCTAGTGGGTGACAGCCTGTCTGTTGTAACACAGATTTATTCTCTTCTACTTGTGACTAGACATTTGGTGGCTCCATTCTTTTCCTTCTGTCCCCAGGCACAGACTGTTTCTTCTTTTCCTTGCGCTGTTTTGGTGATGGAGTAGCCCTGGATGGAAAGTGCCCTCTGAGTTAGTCCTGCTGGACCTGACTAGGAGCTCAGTGCACCTGTCTCAGCCACTGTGCCGCTGTGTATCTTTGCTGCTTTTGTCTTTTTTGATTTTACTCCTAAGAATGCACTGGAATGTGTACTTGTATGGAGGGTGGGAAAGGTTGATCCTTCATCTGGGTGGGAGTTTTCTACCCCTTGCCCAAAAAAGGGTGAGACCAAATGTGGGTGGCTTTCTGAAGCTCTTTCCCTCACACTCCTCTCTGGGGCAGAATCCTTTTATTTCATTGATAAAAGTCTTATTGTCTAGGACTTGAATCACATGATCTAAACTAAGTGCTTAGTTTCTGATTTCCATAATTCAGGCTTTTACTCAGAGACTGGGTCTTGAATGGTGTGATTGCCTAGGTGTCTTCAAAAGCTACAGGATGCCATGGGGCCCATAGAAAGTTGCTAAGAAGGTGACCACTGGGGACATTGCAAGCAGGTGTTCCCATGGTGACTACAACCGAAGCCAGAGCAAATACATCCCTGTCCCAATTTATATTTAAGTCTTATCAGGTTCATTATTAGAGAAATGTTCCAACACCTTCCCCATAGGTATGCATTCTCCCTTCAATATCCCCACATTCCCACGTACTCCACCCGCGTTCCTCTGTCCCTCCCACCACTCACACAGGCACCTGGCACCCCTTCGTTTCTTGTTGCTGNGATAAAATAGCTTAACAAAAAAATGTCTTAACGAAAGCAACTTTGATGAGAAAGGGTNCATCTTAATGCACAGGTCAAGGGTGGGGGAGAGCTCAAAGCAGCTGGTTACATTGCATCCACAGTCAGGAAGCAGAGGTGAGTGAGCCCTGGTACGCAGCTCATTTTCTCCCCTTCGTGTAATCTAGGACCCGAGTCCAGAGAACTCTGCCAGAGAACCCTGCTGCCCACTTTCAGTGTGGGTCCTTCCCACCTCATTTAACCTGATCAACACAGTCCCCTCACAGGTGTGCTTGGAGGCTTGTCTCCTAGGTGATCGTAGGTCCTGTCAAGTTGACAGTTAACACTTGCCCTCAGACTCCCAAAGCCCTCATCCTTCTGTGTTCATCCTCTAGTTCCCACACCACCCCTGTATTCCTAGACATATAACACCCCACTCACACAGCACGGATTCCCCAGTCACCACCAAATGCTAGTCAGCAATAGCTTCACTGAATGAATACTTGTTGCCAACCGAACAGAGATAGCCTTCCCTCTGGATTATGAAGTTTATTTGGGAATTTGAGAGCACAGCAGTAGGACTGTATGCCCTCCTCTAAGTGGTGTGTGTGTGTTCAAAGAGGTGAATGCTTAAACACAAATACCAAGAGAGTCACAGGAGGTATTTGGAAAAAAAAAATGGCCCTTGGCTACAGTGAGTAGTACTAGCAGCTTCATTGCTGACTCTTGACAAGCGTGGAAATGTGTTTATGGAAGTACTTCTCTGTGATGTTTTGCTGGCCTCTGTGCAGGCTCCTTGGCTATGGCATTTTTCCGTCACAGTCACCATGAGGCAATCTTGTATATAAACACCCCCTTCTTTACTTTCTGGTTTTATTTACTTGTTTTTGGTTTGAATTGACACAATAGATTCCATTTTGATTCTAAAAAGCTTCACCTCCTCGTCACTTTTTTTTTTTTCTGGAAATATTGTTGATCAATGTATTTAGAGTTTGATTATCTGTCACTGCTGGGGTGGACATCCTAATTGCTCATCTCAACCATATCAAGGCAACAGTGACTGGTGATAGAGAGTCAGAGTTATGTTCACATTAGTCATACTTGAGCAAGAAAGAGGCCAAAGAGGAGTAGGTCTCAGTATGTCTTCCCTGAAATCCATGGTTAAGTTCGGCCGGCCTGTCAGCCAGGTGGTGCGAGCATGGGACAATACTGGGTTATCTTTTCAGGAGTGGCACATCTGCAGAATGGTGACACACAGCAGGTACAGAGTTAGTGGATAATACAAACCAAAATCCACCAGAACTAGGAAACGAAATGTGTACCTTTCAGATTATATTAGTTTTATTCAAAGATAATCAAAGAAAAACTAGTTGTGAATTATATAGTTTATGGTTCTCAGAAAGTTGTATTGGAGATCCTCCCGCCCCTACCCCACCAGTGAATCTGGTTCTAAATGTTTCAAAGAGGAATCAAAACTATGGTTGAAAAAAGATATAATATTAGTAGTTTAAAGTTTGATGAGAATTTGGCAATTGACATGGTTTAGTTATTTTTATTGCACATATCATTTTAAGATAATGGTCATGACTGACAGCCTCACACTAGGACCTTCAGGCTTTTATAAATTTTATATGATCTTTAGAACATTTGCATTAAAAATAAATATCAAGCATCATGGGAAAGTAATAGTCATTTATTTAGCCAGAGTTTTAAAATAATCACTCAAAAGACTTTTAAAACAAATATATACTTAATAAGCCTCCACTCTTGCTCCTACCTGTAATCCTACAACCCTGGAGACTGAGGCAGAAGGATTGACACCCCACATCCAGATACTGCCATTCTAGGATGACAGCCTGGATGACAGTGAGTGTGATGCCCACCCCAAACAAACAAACTAACTAACTAACTAACAAAAACCAAACAAAGCCAGCCAACCAACCAGCCATATATCCAGAACAACCCAGCAGCAGCAGCAGCCACTTATATACTTTCTTAAGATACCATGTTTTACCCAGGCCTGATGGCACATGCCTTTAATCCCAAAACTCTGGAGGCAGAGTCATGTACATCTCTGTGAGTTCCAGGCCAGCCTGGTCTACAAAGTGAGCTCCAGGACAGCCAGGGTTGTTACACAGAGAAACACTCTGTGTAGGGGGGGCGGGGGAGAAATCCACATTTTAATGAAAAGTATAATAGAGATACCGCAAATCATCTTGATAAAACACAATCTTTGGGCAGATCTATGTCAAGGAAACTTGTTGGTTTAAATACTCAGAAATAGATTTTTTTAATGTCAGTTTGTCAGTGTTTAATTTTTACAGTATGCTATATGTGTTTTAAATAAATTACAATTACCCTGATGCCACAGAAATTTCCTTTTATATGATTCAATTTTCACAAACTTACTAAGACTTCCTTAGGCTTTTTNTTTGAGGCAGGGTCTCTCTATGTAGCCCTGGCTATCCCGGAATTCCCTATGTAGACCAGGCTAGCATAGAACTCACAGAGATCCTCCTGCCTCTGCCTCCTGAGTGCTGGGAGTACAGGCATGCTCCTCCACCACTCAGCCTTCCTTAGACTTTCTGACTTTTGATTAAATCGTTTCCCCTGTCATTCTTCCCTGCCTCCCTATGTAGAGCAGTCCAGCCATTCTACTTTTGTAGAAAAAGGTTTAAGTTTTCATTAAAAAATCCTTTTCATCAAAAAAAAACCCTCTTTTTTAATCTTTTTGAACCAAAATATTTTTGTACTTGTAGTTGTAACTTTCTTTGCTTCTTTCTCAAAAATTCCTGTTTTCCTTTCTTAAGTTTACAAATTATAGTATTCCTTAAAATGTTCATATATATATATATACATATATATGTATATATATATATAAAATGTGTCCCTTTCTCAATAGAAAAATATATTTTTCATTTAAAAATTAAAATATACCTCATTTTTTCTATTCTTTTCTATATAATTACATGTGTGAACCAGAATTTTCCACTCTTCCTAACCTTTAGCAAAAAGTTAGGCAGGAAAACTGATTTTCATAGGCCCACAATTTATAAAAATATATTTGTTAATGAGCCCACTGTCTTGGTTTCTTTTCTGTTGCCTTGGTAAAATACTCACAAAAGCAGCTGAGGAGAAAAGATATATTGAGCTCAGAGGTCCAGGTTACTGTCCATCATCGTAGGGAAGTCGGGACATTGGAGCTTGAAGCAGCTGGCCACATCACATCCATAGCCAAAAGAAAAGAGCAAGTAATGCAGGCTGAGAGAAGGCAGCTCATTCCCTCCACTCTCACAGCCTTGGTCCTGCCCACATTAATGAATGTAATCAAGACAACATCTGAGAGGTCTACCATGGGCCAGCCTGATCTAGATAGCCCCTCCCTCACCCAGACTCCCTTCCCAG
Organism: Neotoma lepida; assembly: GCA_001675575.1. Taxonomy (NCBI): domain Eukaryota; kingdom Metazoa; phylum Chordata; class Mammalia; order Rodentia; family Cricetidae; genus Neotoma; species Neotoma lepida. The sequence continues at coordinate 18,062 of LZPO01017749.1, read as the reverse complement.
ATGATTTTGGACCACCAGATTGACAATGGAAACCAACCATTACACCCACATATGTAGCCTTTTAAATAGAACATATGAAGACAAGTGTGTTTTAATTTGCATTTAGAAATATTTCCCTTAATTTATTCATTTGAGCCATTATTTATAGTTTACTTAAGAAAACTGAGAAATATCATAAGCTTACTCACAACTTTTTTCTCCCTAAAGGGAAAACTGAAGATGACCTTTCTGATCTTGATACACAGGAGGCCATGGTCACTGTCATCTTCTCATCTGTGTATTTATTCTTCTATCACACNTACAGCTGGACCTTTTGGTTTCTTAGAGAGGACCTTAATATGCAGCCCAGGCTGCCCTAGAACTCAGCTTCTGTGCAGGGACTGCAGGCTCGAAGCACTGTCCTTGGCATGTTTATGACCATAAACATCTAACAGAGGTCAAGATAGCCCCGCCCAGCCATGAAATACAGGCAAGCCTGTTTGCGAACAGTCCAGAAAGCAGCTTTATTTTTAACCTACCAACAATTGGGTGAGACAGAGTAGTACAGAATACAAACTCACTTGTCTATATAGTTGAGTCTGCGTTATATTAATGAAGATAATATGGAACCATTTATGTTCGCCTGTCACGTGATTGCATTTAGAGACTTTTGTTGGCTGTCCCCAGAGTAACTTGAATTATAAAGTATCTTTTCTCTGTAACCCTTTCCTCACTCCCTATTCTTTCAGTCTCAGAGGTTAAGAGCCTGCATTTTAGTTAAGACTAACTGAAATTTAAAAAAAAAAAAGTTCCAAGCAACATTGAATACTAAAATTATTTTGCCAGATGTGATGGCATACTGCTGTAATTCTTATCACTTGGCAGGTAGAGGAAGTAGTGTCATGAGTTCAAGGTTATTCTTAGGTACATGTGAGTTTAAGCCCATGCTAGGCTATGTGAGAGACTTTGAGAACAAACACACACACAAAAATTATATAAAATTGACAAAAATCNACATGCACACATATAAAAGAACCATATCTAAAACTGGCAGAGGAAACAGAGAAATGGACAGATTTAAAGTCCTTCATACATGAATCCTGAAATTATAGTTTAAGAATAATCTGAGGAGTACGCACAGGAATTTTTAAATTAGATATGTAGATCAAAAAAAAGTTACAGTACATAGGCAGCTGATGCAGGAGAATTGTTGTTGTATACACTAGACCAGCTAGGCTACATAACAAGAACCTGTCTCCAAAAAGTATTAGGTTTTTAGAACCAAGAGATTTCACCATAAAAAGGCTCTAAGATGTTACCTGAGCTCAAATATATTAAAAAGTTAAGGAGAAATTCCTGCTGGACCACAGTGCAGGGGCCAGGGGAACCTATTCCAAACCATTCCCAGGAATTCCTGGACCATCTTAGTTGGTTTGAATTAAATTCTACCCAAAGCTGTTACCAGGACCCAAGACAAGGGTGAATTACTTTGACCCAGATTTGCTTATGAATGCTTGTGTGTTTGCAGTAGCCGGTGTCAGAGTCCTTTGTGATCATTACCATCAGACATATGTTTGTATGTTTATGTATAATTCATGTGTACAAATGTGTGTGGAGGCCAAAGGTCAACCTCAGGTGCTGTTTCTTATGATACTGTCCACTTTGTCTTTTCAATCAGGTTCTCTTGCTGGCCTAGAACTTGCTGATTTGTCTAGATTGGCTGGTTAGCAGGCCCAAGGGATCCACCTTTCCCTACCTCCCCAGGGCTGGGATTAAAAAACACACACACACACATAGCACTATACACAAGTTTTTAGCACAGGTTTGGGGGTATTTCCCCGGGTCCTCATGCTTGTATAGCAAGCTTTTTTGCTGATGGAGCATCTCCCCAGCCCCAGCCATAAGCAGCCCTGCCTAAGAACCCTCCCTTCACACCCTCATGGCTTCATCTGCTTGCTTTGGGTTTTCATTGATGTGAGTCCCTTCATTTTGCTCTCCACAGCTCCTGTTTTCCACAGTCAGTGAGTGTCAAAGGTCAATGAATGACAGACACTCTGTAATTTACGAGTGAACTGCCCTGGACCTTCCCTGAATGTTGGCATGAGGAACACCTTATTTACTTGTCTTTTGAGATTTTTATTGCAAAACTTGTGCATGCCGATTTGGCTCAAGCTGAATAAGTAGCTTAAACATGCAATCTTCAGTGAAAAATATTTAAAGCAGAACTTCTCCTGGGGAGAAGGAAGTTCCCTGTTTCAAGGGAAATCCTCCATTCCCCTGAGACTTACTCTCTTTCTTCAGCTACGAGTAAGCTTGAAGGGGACCCCACTGCTCATGCCTGGTTGCTCATCTCAGCCTGGCTGTTGGATGATTACATGTCTTCCCATTTAGCTGTACTATTTATTTCCACTCTTGTTTTTTATACACTATCTCTCGTCCTCTTTGAACCAAGCAGCATGTAAATGAATGGTTTGAATTCATAATGAGTTAATACTGTCCTTTCAAATATTCTATCTTTTTAAGTATAATGTCATAACTTTGACTCTGTGTGTGTGTGTGTGTGTGTGTGTGTGTGTGTGTACACATGAATCTGTATATATGATATGAGTGTAAAGGCCAGAGGTCAGTTAGATGCCTTCCTCCATCACATTCCATAGCGCAGGCAGCAAAGCCAACTACTACAAAAGGATAAGGACCCAGGAAAGATAAGAAAGCATGGACCACAGCTACCATATCTCATCCCAAAATGGCTTGACTTTAAATATTTATACAAATGTGGCATGGACTATTTTATAAAAGTAATGGCATCTTTGTGGGAATAGAGCAACCAGAGGATTTCAGCTGTTCATCTTTCCTGACAAGGAGAGAAGACAGCAGTTGGCTGCTCGAGAGGACAGAGCCTGCAAATGAGAAAAATAGTTACCTTCTATGCTATCCCAACCCCGACTCAAAGCCCATGCACAGGGGAATTTTCACATTGGTCAGAGCATTCTAAAATGCTCGGGGCCAGCCATTCAGTGTTCAGGACACATTTGGGAAGCTGATTATAACACAGATGACCGATGCTGATTGGCTGCAAGATGAGAAGCTCCAGACTGATTTTGTCTTGGCCTGTGATCATTTTGGATTTATATACTTCACACATCTCACTATTAGGCTGGGTACAACTTGCTCTGGACATCAGCATTCCAGGCAGGGCTGGAGAGGTGGTTCATTCAGTAAAGTACTTTCCTTGCCAGCAATGAGGACCCAGCACCCACATAAAAAACTGGGTGTGGCCACATATACCTGTCAATCCCGGAACTGGGAAGACAGAGACAGGATACTACCTGGGCCTGGGTCAATGAACAATATAATGAAAGAAACAAGTTCAAGTTCAGTGAGAGACTGAGTGTCTCAGAAACCAAGGTCTCTGTGAAACTGCCTCATTGGAGGACAGTGTTAACTATCCTCTGCTCAGAGGCCAGCCTTCTTCTCTGTTGTATTCTCTTCTAGCTTAAGGATTGCCTGGTGTCAAGCCACATGTGAGATGGATCTTCCTCTGATTCAATATACTTTCATACGGAAAAGAAGGGGAAATTGCCAGAATATGGAAAAGAGGAGAGAAGGCTGGAATATATACTTATGCCCCCATTATCCAACAATAGTGAACTCATGGTCAGACGCTGAAGCAAACCCAAGACTCTACAATGTTTGTATAGGTAGCAGTGACTCAGTGGATGACATTGTTCCTGACTGAGGATATATCCTAGGTCTAGTCCCTGTGCTGGCATCCTCCTTCCATCCTCCATTCATCTGCCTTGGATGTCCTGTTTTTGCTCCTATGCTGAGGTGAAGGGCCTTGGACTCATTAGCATGCTGTGCATGAGAGCCAATGAATGGGTGGTAATGGCTTCCGAGCCTGGTCTCCGATGTGACTTGCCTACTTGAAAGCTGGCTAAACGGATTATGTGCTGTGCAGAATGATGACTCTTGGATATCATCTGTGGTGTGGAGCGAGCAGATTTCCAAAGCAAGATACAAAGAGAAGGAAGGTCAACGTCTCATAATTTGTGCATTTGTGTCTTTGTTCCCATGTGATTATGTTGTTGCCCACATATCTAACGAAAGCTGGGAAAATTAAAGCTTAAATCCTATTATAGAAATGAAAAGTTCTGGTGTAATTAAATTAAACATCAGAACACTGAGTGTTGGATCTAGGCTGACAAAATTCGTTTACATTGATGGTATAGGAATTGGGATAAAGTGAGTCCACCTGACTAGCACCACCATGTAGGCTAGTCATGAGCACTCCCTGTGCTTACAGAGAGCCTTTAAGGGAAGGAAGGTTCCCTTTGGAACTTTCTCCTTGTTTACACACGCCTGCTTTTCTGGATCCTAGACCATGGGGAAGCTTGTTCTGATTAACATGGAACAGTTTCTTTGTTTTTCCAGACATAGTCTTTTCATGTTCCCACACTTAAAATGTCAGGTTTCATTTTACAGCTTGCCACATGCTTTTCCTTGTGTGTGTGTTTGGTTGATTTTAGAGAGGACTGTGAGATTCAATGAGTGACATTTGAAGGTATCTGTGTGGTATAGTAGCAAGTCTTAGTCTTGGTAGTGTTTTAATACCCCGGTGGATGGTCTTTTTATAGGCCTGTTATTCCTTGGCAGGCTTTGGCTATTGTTTTCCTGGTGACTGGACTCTTGCTGTGAGCAGGAATAGGATNAGAGGGATTCTCTCAAGCCCTGGCCATCTTATGCTCCCTCCTTCCCTTTAGCACCCTGTCCTAGTCAGCTATAATTGTTAACTTGACACAACCTAAAGTCAGCTGAGAGGAAAGCCTTGAGTCAGGAGTTGCCTACATCAGACTGACCTGTTTATGGAGGATTATCATGTTTATTAATTGATTCAGGAGTGTCCAATTCACTGTGGGCAGCACCATCTTTACTCAAGTGGTCTTGAGCTACATAAGAAAGCTAGCTAAGCATGAGGAGAGGAACAAGCCTGGGTAAGAACCAGCTAGCATGCAGCATCCTCTGTGGTTCCTGCTGTATTCCCTCAACTGTGGATGAATTCCCTGGTCAGAAGGAATGCTAGATGGAATAGCAAGCCATCCTATCTTCAGATTCCTGCTTTGAGTTCCTGCTCTGATAGCCCCCAATGACAGTCTGAGCCTGAAAGTGTAAGGTGAATAAACCCTTTCCTCTCCAAGTTGCTTCTTGTCAGTCTTTTATCACAGCCACAGAAATCAAACTAAGGGCAGACCCCTTTCCAGCAGGGCTCACCTTCCCTGTGGAAACTCATTTATCCTCAGTTTTGAATAATAGGAAGCCTCTTTAAAATTCAGGGCGAAGGAGTTTGAATGATGTGTTTCTTCTTTTCAAGGTGAATAATTCTCCCAGTGATCAAACGGAGTAAAACTCTTTTGCTAATGGTGGGAACATTAGTTACAGCAGCCCTTCTAAGGCCTTGGGCAATGCCCACATACCTATCAGGATTTTGGTATTAGGAAATACTGAAGCCACAGTTTCTTCACAGTAGCCAGACCCTAAGTAGAAAGCATCTGTCTATAAGAATTGCCCTGCTCATCGATTTCTGTTTCTTTAAATCATACACACAAGAAGCTGTTTAATGCAGAACTGTAATAAAATATATTGTTTTAATGCATTGATCCCTCAACAAATCAAAACAATATTCTTTTGAGTTTTTCTACTGAGAAAAACCAGATCTTAAACCTGGAGCTATTCTCAAGTAGTTTTGTTAACTTGATAGATGTTGTACACAGAGGAAAAATTGGGGTTGGGGCTAATTCTGTTTGCCACAGTCATTTAATGTCCCACTCATACGGCATTCTGGAACACTTTAATTAGATAGCTGTGCTGATGACTTCTAATGAATGTTACCAGCTGCGAACCCTGAAGACTAACTCTTTTAAATAATGCTGGAATATAAACATCGCTTTCTCTTCTATGTTGTTTTTCTCCCCGCATGCCTTAAGGAAACTTTCAGTCTTGATCTGTTATCCAGTACCTTTTTCATCCCTCATTTTGTAGGTCTCTCCTCTATCTTTCATTATATGTGTTTGTCCAGAGGCCACTTGTTACAGCAGTTCACACTTTTACAAATAGCTTATTGAATACGGAAGTTTCTTAATTATGCCCATTTTGAAGTCCACCGTCATTTATTGATCACCAAGGAAGTGCTCAGGACTTTTGGTTAGCCAGTTTGAGTCCTCTGAGAGCCTTCAGAGTCATCAACATAAAAATGTAGATTGGGAAAAGACTAATTAACTCACTTTACAGATGAGGGCATCAGAGTTAAATAAGCCAAGTCTGTAAGCAAAGGCCCAGGCAGGGAGCTGTCCACCACCATGGTGCTGATTACGGCTCTGTCTTGTTTCAGATCCATCATCCATACTCCTTAAACTGTTTCACGCCCACTGCATGAGTAATTCTCTCTGAAAGCTGAATTTACTTCAACGCTATGTGGAGCAAGGAAAAAAAAATACAAATAAATGGATAAATGCGCACATCTGTAAATTAAGCATAAATAAACCATATAGTGTTGTTCTCATGTTCATGGGGTTTTAATAGTTTTTCTCTTCTCTTTCTGTGGGGTAGCAGTAGGGGGTTGTAGTTTGTGATCACTGCTAGGACCAACAGCTCCTTATGGCATTATTCATCTAAATATTAGCCCCTGTTGACTCTACTTTGAGCCCACCTCTGGGCAGGCTCCTGCCTCTGCTGTTTAGTGCTGATNACATGCACACATATAAAAGAACCATATCTAAAACTGGCAGAGGAAACAGAGAAATGGACAGATTTAAAGTCCTTCATACATGAATCCTGAAATTATAGTTTAAGAATAATCTGAGGAGTACGCACAGGAATTTTTAAATTAGATATGTAGATCAAAAAAAAGTTACAGTACATAGGCAGCTGATGCAGGAGAATTGTTGTTGTATACACTAGACCAGCTAGGCTACATAACAAGAACCTGTCTCCAAAAAGTATTAGGTTTTTAGAACCAAGAGATTTCACCATAAAAAGGCTCTAAGATGTTACCTGAGCTCAAATATATTAAAAAGTTAAGGAGAAATTCCTGCTGGACCACAGTGCAGGGGCCAGGGGAACCTATTCCAAACCATTCCCAGGAATTCCTGGACCATCTTAGTTGGTTTGAATTAAATTCTACCCAAAGCTGTTACCAGGACCCAAGACAAGGGTGAATTACTTTGACCCAGATTTGCTTATGAATGCTTGTGTGTTTGCAGTAGCCGGTGTCAGAGTCCTTTGTGATCATTACCATCAGACATATGTTTGTATGTTTATGTATAATTCATGTGTACAAATGTGTGTGGAGGCCAAAGGTCAACCTCAGGTGCTGTTTCTTATGATACTGTCCACTTTGTCTTTTCAATCAGGTTCTCTTGCTGGCCTAGAACTTGCTGATTTGTCTAGATTGGCTGGTTAGCAGGCCCAAGGGATCCACCTTTCCCTACCTCCCCAGGGCTGGGATTAAAAAACACACACACACACATAGCACTATACACAAGTTTTTAGCACAGGTTTGGGGGTATTTCCCCGGGTCCTCATGCTTGTATAGCAAGCTTTTTTGCTGATGGAGCATCTCCCCAGCCCCAGCCATAAGCAGCCCTGCCTAAGAACCCTCCCTTCACACCCTCATGGCTTCATCTGCTTGCTTTGGGTTTTCATTGATGTGAGTCCCTTCATTTTGCTCTCCACAGCTCCTGTTTTCCACAGTCAGTGAGTGTCAAAGGTCAATGAATGACAGACACTCTGTAATTTACGAGTGAACTGCCCTGGACCTTCCCTGAATGTTGGCATGAGGAACACCTTATTTACTTGTCTTTTGAGATTTTTATTGCAAAACTTGTGCATGCCGATTTGGCTCAAGCTGAATAAGTAGCTTAAACATGCAATCTTCAGTGAAAAATATTTAAAGCAGAACTTCTCCTGGGGAGAAGGAAGTTCCCTGTTTCAAGGGAAATCCTCCATTCCCCTGAGACTTACTCTCTTTCTTCAGCTACGAGTAAGCTTGAAGGGGACCCCACTGCTCATGCCTGGTTGCTCATCTCAGCCTGGCTGTTGGATGATTACATGTCTTCCCATTTAGCTGTACTATTTATTTCCACTCTTGTTTTTTATACACTATCTCTCGTCCTCTTTGAACCAAGCAGCATGTAAATGAATGGTTTGAATTCATAATGAGTTAATACTGTCCTTTCAAATATTCTATCTTTTTAAGTATAATGTCATAACTTTGACTCTGTGTGTGTGTGTGTGTGTGTGTGTGTGTGTGTGTACACATGAATCTGTATATATGATATGAGTGTAAAGGCCAGAGGTCAGTTAGATGCCTTCCTCCATCACATTCCATAGCGCAGGCAGCAAAGCCAACTACTACAAAAGGATAAGGACCCAGGAAAGATAAGAAAGCATGGACCACAGCTACCATATCTCATCCCAAAATGGCTTGACTTTAAATATTTATACAAATGTGGCATGGACTATTTTATAAAAGTAATGGCATCTTTGTGGGAATAGAGCAACCAGAGGATTTCAGCTGTTCATCTTTCCTGACAAGGAGAGAAGACAGCAGTTGGCTGCTCGAGAGGACAGAGCCTGCAAATGAGAAAAATAGTTACCTTCTATGCTATCCCAACCCCGACTCAAAGCCCATGCACAGGGGAATTTTCACATTGGTCAGAGCATTCTAAAATGCTCGGGGCCAGCCATTCAGTGTTCAGGACACATTTGGGAAGCTGATTATAACACAGATGACCGATGCTGATTGGCTGCAAGATGAGAAGCTCCAGACTGATTTTGTCTTGGCCTGTGATCATTTTGGATTTATATACTTCACACATCTCACTATTAGGCTGGGTACAACTTGCTCTGGACATCAGCATTCCAGGCAGGGCTGGAGAGGTGGTTCATTCAGTAAAGTACTTTCCTTGCCAGCAATGAGGACCCAGCACCCACATAAAAAACTGGGTGTGGCCACATATACCTGTCAATCCCGGAACTGGGAAGACAGAGACAGGATACTACCTGGGCCTGGGTCAATGAACAATATAATGAAAGAAACAAGTTCAAGTTCAGTGAGAGACTGAGTGTCTCAGAAACCAAGGTCTCTGTGAAACTGCCTCATTGGAGGACAGTGTTAACTATCCTCTGCTCAGAGGCCAGCCTTCTTCTCTGTTGTATTCTCTTCTAGCTTAAGGATTGCCTGGTGTCAAGCCACATGTGAGATGGATCTTCCTCTGATTCAATATACTTTCATACGGAAAAGAAGGGGAAATTGCCAGAATATGGAAAAGAGGAGAGAAGGCTGGAATATATACTTATGCCCCCATTATCCAACAATAGTGAACTCATGGTCAGACGCTGAAGCAAACCCAAGACTCTACAATGTTTGTATAGGTAGCAGTGACTCAGTGGATGACATTGTTCCTGACTGAGGATATATCCTAGGTCTAGTCCCTGTGCTGGCATCCTCCTTCCATCCTCCATTCATCTGCCTTGGATGTCCTGTTTTTGCTCCTATGCTGAGGTGAAGGGCCTTGGACTCATTAGCATGCTGTGCATGAGAGCCAATGAATGGGTGGTAATGGCTTCCGAGCCTGGTCTCCGATGTGACTTGCCTACTTGAAAGCTGGCTAAACGGATTATGTGCTGTGCAGAATGATGACTCTTGGATATCATCTGTGGTGTGGAGCGAGCAGATTTCCAAAGCAAGATACAAAGAGAAGGAAGGTCAACGTCTCATAATTTGTGCATTTGTGTCTTTGTTCCCATGTGATTATGTTGTTGCCCACATATCTAACGAAAGCTGGGAAAATTAAAGCTTAAATCCTATTATAGAAATGAAAAGTTCTGGTGTAATTAAATTAAACATCAGAACACTGAGTGTTGGATCTAGGCTGACAAAATTCGTTTACATTGATGGTATAGGAATTGGGATAAAGTGAGTCCACCTGACTAGCACCACCATGTAGGCTAGTCATGAGCACTCCCTGTGCTTACAGAGAGCCTTTAAGGGAAGGAAGGTTCCCTTTGGAACTTTCTCCTTGTTTACACACGCCTGCTTTTCTGGATCCTAGACCATGGGGAAGCTTGTTCTGATTAACATGGAACAGTTTCTTTGTTTTTCCAGACATAGTCTTTTCATGTTCCCACACTTAAAATGTCAGGTTTCATTTTACAGCTTGCCACATGCTTTTCCTTGTGTGTGTGTTTGGTTGATTTTAGAGAGGACTGTGAGATTCAATGAGTGACATTTGAAGGTATCTGTGTGGTATAGTAGCAAGTCTTAGTCTTGGTAGTGTTTTAATACCCCGGTGGATGGTCTTTTTATAGGCCTGTTATTCCTTGGCAGGCTTTGGCTATTGTTTTCCTGGTGACTGGACTCTTGCTGTGAGCAGGAATAGGATNAGAGGGATTCTCTCAAGCCCTGGCCATCTTATGCTCCCTCCTTCCCTTTAGCACCCTGTCCTAGTCAGCTATAATTGTTAACTTGACACAACCTAAAGTCAGCTGAGAGGAAAGCCTTGAGTCAGGAGTTGCCTACATCAGACTGACCTGTTTATGGAGGATTATCATGTTTATTAATTGATTCAGGAGTGTCCAATTCACTGTGGGCAGCACCATCTTTACTCAAGTGGTCTTGAGCTACATAAGAAAGCTAGCTAAGCATGAGGAGAGGAACAAGCCTGGGTAAGAACCAGCTAGCATGCAGCATCCTCTGTGGTTCCTGCTGTATTCCCTCAACTGTGGATGAATTCCCTGGTCAGAAGGAATGCTAGATGGAATAGCAAGCCATCCTATCTTCAGATTCCTGCTTTGAGTTCCTGCTCTGATAGCCCCCAATGACAGTCTGAGCCTGAAAGTGTAAGGTNAATAAACCCTTTCCTCTCCAAGTTGCTTCTTGTCAGTCTTTTATCACAGCCACAGAAATCAAACTAAGGGCAGACCCCTTTCCAGCAGGGCTCACCTTCCCTGTGGAAACTCATTTATCCTCAGTTTTGAATAATAGGAAGCCTCTTTAAAATTCAGGGCGAAGGAGTTTGAATGATGTGTTTCTTCTTTTCAAGGTGAATAATTCTCCCAGTGATCAAACGGAGTAAAACTCTTTTGCTAATGGTGGGAACATTAGTTACAGCAGCCCTTCTAAGGCCTTGGGCAATGCCCACATACCTATCAGGATTTTGGTATTAGGAAATACTGAAGCCACAGTTTCTTCACAGTAGCCAGACCCTAAGTAGAAAGCATCTGTCTATAAGAATTGCCCTGCTCATCGATTTCTGTTTCTTTAAATCATACACACAAGAAGCTGTTTAATGCAGAACTGTAATAAAATATATTGTTTTAATGCATTGATCCCTCAACAAATCAAAACAATATTCTTTTGAGTTTTTCTACTGAGAAAAACCAGATCTTAAACCTGGAGCTATTCTCAAGTAGTTTTGTTAACTTGATAGATGTTGTACACAGAGGAAAAATTGGGGTTGGGGCTAATTCTGTTTGCCACAGTCATTTAATGTCCCACTCATACGGCATTCTGGAACACTTTAATTAGATAGCTGTGCTGATGACTTCTAATGAATGTTACCAGCTGCGAACCCTGAAGACTAACTCTTTTAAATAATGCTGGAATATAAACATCGCTTTCTCTTCTATGTTGTTTTTCTCCCCGCATGCCTTAAGGAAACTTTCAGTCTTGATCTGTTATCCAGTACCTTTTTCATCCCTCATTTTGTAGGTCTCTCCTCTATCTTTCATTATATGTGTTTGTCCAGAGGCCACTTGTTACAGCAGTTCACACTTTTACAAATAGCTTATTGAATACGGAAGTTTCTTAATTATGCCCATTTTGAAGTCCACCGTCATTTATTGATCACCAAGGAAGTGCTCAGGACTTTTGGTTAGCCAGTTTGAGTCCTCTGAGAGCCTTCAGAGTCATCAACATAAAAATGTAGATTGGGAAAAGACTAATTAACTCACTTTACAGATGAGGGCATCAGAGTTAAATAAGCCAAGTCTGTAAGCAAAGGCCCAGGCAGGGAGCTGTCCACCACCATGGTGCTGATTACGGCTCTGNCTTGTTTCAGATCCATCATCCATACTCCTTAAACTGTTTCACGCCCACTGCATGAGTAATTCTCTCTGAAAGCTGAATTTACTTCAACGCTATGTGGAGCAAGGAAAAAAAAATACAAATAAATGGATAAATGCGCACATCTGTAAATTAAGCATAAATAAACCATATAGTGTTGTTCTCATGTTCATGGGGTTTTAATAGTTTTTCTCTTCTCTTTCTGTGGGGTAGCAGTAGGGGGTTGTAGTTTGTGATCACTGCTAGGACCAACAGCTCCTTATGGCATTATTCATCTAAATATTAGCCCCTGTTGACTCTACTTTGAGCCCACCTCTGGGCAGGCTCCTGCCTCTGCTGTTTAGTGCTGATNTAGGAAGGGGAGCCTAAGAAGTGGCTGTCCCCATTTGTCTCACACATAGTCATGCTGTCACCAGCTACCTGGAAGCTAATTCCTCAACCCTACTGCTCTTGATTCTTTCTAGGTCCTGTGAGTTCAGCTCTTACTGCATAAAATAATGTCCTAGACAGTGGAAAGCCCAAGTCGGCACCTGTCAGGTCATGTGTCATGACTCTGCCCTGCCACAGCAAGAGTGGCATGTGTTCAGAACCACTCTGACCAAGTGCTGTGTGTGTGGCCACCTACTAGATCAGATAGCAGCATGCCCCCCCCACATGACCATCCCCTGCCAAACCATGGATTTTGTGTTTGTTTTCTTCTCTTTTGTGTGTTGAGATTCTCCCCAGAGCCAAGCAGAATTATAAAATCCCCTGTCAAATCAGCAAGCCGCCTTTGTGACCTGCTTCTCTTGACTTAGACAGTAGACTGTCTTTCCTGTCNTTTTATTTCAGTCCATGTTTTTTTCATGTGTTGGCATGGGGCTCATTTATAGCCTTTCCATTGGCTTTTCTTTCGATTTACCTGAGGATGCATCATACCTTACAACAATTCTACTAGAACTTCACCTTTCCTCTTATACCTCACCAGTCTCAAAGGTCAAGAGGGTCTCCTTCCCAGTGCTCTTTTTAAACATGACTTCTTCTCAGCAAGGTCTCATGCTCATACACAGGAGACATACATTTGACAAGTTTTAAAAATGTATTTTTTTAGTTTTATGTTTTATTCTGTGTGTGCACACGTATGCATGCCACAGTGTGCATGTGGCGATCTACAGGACTACTTCTAGTCCTTGATGGTCACTTCTCTCTTTCAACCTTGTGAGCCTTGGGGATAGGATTCTAGTCATCGGTTTGGGTAGCAATCACCATTCCTCTCTGAGTTTTGCTCCCTCTTGTTTGACAGTCTCCATGCTTCTCTGCTTATCTTTCCAGTTTCCAAAGCCTCTTACTTGCTCTGTCATCCTCTCAATTAAAATTCCATGACACTAGGTACCGCAAGGCTGAATCACAGATTGCCACATTTCTGATCCTTTTAGTACACAGGCAAGTGACACTGTTCTGACCAGAATACTTCACAAGGTGTTACCCAGCTGTCTGTAGTGAAAATGCTGGGCTAGGTATATGTGTAGATTCAGTCCTACAGATCAGCAAACTTAGTATTCCAAAAGGAACACTGTTGTGGCAAGGGTGTTTTGCTGGTAGTTTCTTCTCCTGGCACTGCCTAGCTTCTTAATTTCTTACTTAAAAATGGGGAGATGGCTTAGTACTTGACATTAAATATGCCCACATGTATGTGCACAGGCATGGGTCTTTCATCACTAAGTTCTCTGGTTTGGAAGTGTGGTCTCTAATGCTGGCTCAGCTTTTGCTTAGCAATACAGTTGCTGACTGTGTCTGTCATCNGGTTCCTGGTCCCCACATCTGTGAAGTCTGGAGATCAGTAGATGGCTTCTATGACTCCTTCTAGCACTGATACAGTCTTGGAGCTACAACTGCTTAAAGACTTATGTAGATGCAGAAAATCACTTGAGCATATTGAAACGTGGGCACAGGGTTCCTAAATGGTAGGAAAACAAGATGATTGTCTATAAAAGATGAATAGCAAGCATTTCCCATTAATATGGCTCTTACTGTTTAATTCTCATTAAAAGTGTTATTCTGGCTTTTGGTACTATGCAACACACACAAGGTTATTAAATGCACTTTATGGATCATTTGTTTAATGTGACCGAACTAAAAATTAAGAAGCACATTACTCAGTGTTCATAAAAATGAATGCTTTAAATGGACAAATTCATTCTCATTTTTGTGTCTTATTTTAATGTAGAGCTGTAATGGGGTTATAGACGGATATTCTGCTTGGACATTTATAAGCCGATGATGCCTGTTGAATACCTTTTATAAAGATGAATATTTTTTACTCTGTGCCCATTACCAGAGCATTAATCATCCTGGCTTTGGCCCTCACAGCTGCAGATGAGCAGATGTTAACAACTGGAGTCTGTGATCATTGCAGAACATGGTTAGAGGAGAGCATGGAAGTGGTTCGTGTCATTCCCATGACAATTTGTATGAAATGTGGGTCCATAGTAATGCCTTCCCCTTGCCTGGGTTCTGGATTGAGATGCCTTCCCTGGTCTCTATATATGGCAGAAAAAAAAAATAGGACAGTTACACTTCCTGTAGCAAATTCTCCAGTGAGTGCTAACAGGTACCAAGAAGTCCTGGGCTCTCCTGTGATGGGGTGAGTGGTCAAGAGAGCTGTGACCTTGAATCACAGGAGCCTTCATTCATTAAAGTGAAGAGTTGCACGAACTCTTCCTCATCTGCTTCCTTACATACTTAGCCTGTGCTTCCTGCAGAAGCAGACCATGAGCCTTGGGTATCATTTTAAATTCCCTAGTCCTCAGCAAATGTAGTTTGAAGCAATGTAAGTCAGTCACATATTTTATCCAAAATGCCATTGCAGTGTGAATTCTATCTAAAACTCACTAATGCCATACTTTATATTCTTTTATCCACGCTGATTCTGAGAAGTTCATTGTGTTGTAACTTATAGCACAATTTAAATGCTAAACTCTTACTCTATCAGAGACTCTGGATCTTTAGTTTTCATTGTATAAGATAATTTATTCTTCTTAACAGTTGTTTGCAATAACTAGATTAAACACCACCTTTAAACATTTGAACTTGCAATTCATTTATTATAATTAAATCCAGTTCTATGGTTGTAAACAAACACATTTAGAAGGCAGTTTGACAAGATGACCATTTAGCAAAATCACCTTAGGGTTCTGCCTTAGGGCCTATTACCTCCCAGCCATGGACTTTTGAGCAAAATTACAGTACTAGGCATGAAATTCCCTCCTGTTGAGCAGGCCTCAAATCCAGTCAGAAAGCAGTTACTCTATAACAGTATTGCCACTATTGCACCAGTGGGTACATCTGATCTGGAAGGTTAG
>LZPO01017748.1:45596-76729 GCA_001675575.1 Neotoma lepida | reverse complement strand
TTTGTTTTTTGAGACTTTTCGAGCTTTGGTGCCTTTCCTGGAATTCACTTGGTAGCCCAGGCTGGCCTTGAACTCATATAGATCTGCCTGCCTCTACCTCCCAAGTGCTGGGATTAAAGGCGTGCACCACCACTGCCTGGCTGAGATTGTTATTTTCTTGTGTTGATCTGAGCAAAAGGAATAAAGCAGGCTTTAAGTGTCAACAATCCATGTGGGACAATGTATCTAGCTATGAATTATTTCCTAGTATTTTTTTCTACATATCAAAATTGTACAGCTAATGAGAAGTCATTTTCCTGACCATCCACAAACATGTGTGCCCATAAGATTAATATGTAATCATGAGATTACATATACACATTACATGAAAATGCATGGTAATGGGGGATATCATAGCTGTTATTGCACAAGTGAAATTACAGATGAAAGCAATAATATTTAGAGACAGTGCCCTGCAAAGCCTTGCCTGACAAGGTTCCCCATCTGCAAATCATTCCTCTGGTGGGTTGAAATCTGAATTATCAATTGTTATAAGCTGTATTTGTGTCCTGACCTACAATAGCTTGTGACAATGACACCTAACAATTTAGTTCAACTTCAAAATTTCCCTTAGTTTATAACAAACTTGTCTAAACTTCAAAGTCTCTTCTGAGGTTCACGAGATTCATGAAATCTTTTAACTATAATCACTGATAAAATCAAAATCAAAAGCAGATAACATATTTCCAGTACATAATGGCAGAGGATATAAATTACCATTCCAAAATGCAGAAATAGGAGCATAATGATAAAAAACTGGAGCAAAGCAAGAACAAAAACCAGCTCAGCCAACTCCAAACTCTTCATTTCCATGCTTGATGTCAAAATGCTCCAACTCTGATCAGCATTGTTTACCACAACATACTTGTCTCTCTTGGACTGGTTCCACTCCATGTTAGCATCTCTCCTTGGCAGGTATCCCAGGACTCTGGCATCTCTTACATTTCCTTAATTCTTGATGAAGAACCATATGGCCAAAGATTCTAATTTCTGCTGCTTGCTGGGGCTATAACATGGCTCCCTCAATCAATTACATCTTCACTAGGTTTATGTCTTTCACTGCCTAAACTTGAAGATCCTGGAACAGGATCTCTAGAAGAGGCTGGACTCAAATTCAGTGATCTATCAGCCTCTGAGCACTGAGCTTATGAGCACTGGGATTAAAGGTGTGCTCCACCACACCCAACTCTTAAGCTTTTCTTTAGTTCCTTTCCACAAATTAAAAACTCAGCTGGGTAGGTACTTGCCCTGAGTTCACAACTCCCTTTATTCCATTTCTTAATCCATTTATCTCCTTGATCATGGGACTTAGCTCCATTCTACTTTGTGGTGTTCCTTTTCTGCTGAGAATGTACATTTTATAATTTGCCTGCTCAACTTGTTCCTGTTTTCATTATACATCTTCATTAGTGTTAGCACAAATATCTGCACAAAAGAGTCTATATGAGGTTGTTTTGAGATTTCTTCTGCAGAGGGAATTAGTCCAAAACTCTTTAGTTTCAGGCAGACTCTTCAGACACAGGCAAAAAGCTGCCACTTTCTTCAACAAAATGTCACAAGACCAGTCTCTTGGCCAAATACTAACATTCTTCTCTCCTGAAACCCCTTGATCCCCACAGTTCATCAAATCACATTCAGCACCTTTGTCTTCCATGCTCCTACTAGTATGGCCCATTAGGCAGCAGTTAAAATGTTCAACTACTTTTATACACAGTGCCAAAGTCCATATTACTCCAAACAAAAACACAATTAGGCATATCACAATACCCCTTCCCTGGTACCAACTTCCATCTTAGGGCCTATATTGTTGTGAAGAGACATCATGACTACAGCAATTATTATAAAGGAAAACATTACATTAAAATGGCATCTTATGGTTCAGAGGTTCAGTTCATCATCAGGGTGAGGAGCATGGCAATATGCAGGCAAAGGGGATGCTGGCTACATCTTGACATGCAGGCCACAGGAAATTGATTGGGACAGTGGGCAGTATTTTGAGCATATAAAACCCAAAGCCCACTCCATAGTGACATACTTCCTCCAGCAAGGCCTGTCTATTTTCATTCATGAACTGGCAGACAGCTCTTCTGGTCACATGATCAGAGCCAGAGTCACATTCAATATAGACAAGCACCTTTTCTTTCTCATGAATCTATGTATTTTATCTCTTATACAATAATTGTAGCCTATATTTTTAAGGTAATTATTTAGCTTTCTGAGTAAATTTTATTCAATAGGGTCCTGTTCTGACTAGCCTTTCTAAAAAGACAATATCCTTATTAACTTTTTATTCTTTCAAATCATCTTTTGTCCATCTCTATAGGTACCTGTATAAAACAATGGAGGATCAAGCCACTCTATAGCTTCTTTTATAGAATCAGTGCCTTGAAGTGCATACTAAGTCTTCCTAGCAATTGATAAGCTACATATTTTGGGAACTTAGATATTATGGTTGATACAACATAACTCTCACCTCTTCTGACCAGCTTCTGATGTCAGCTGTTATAGGAGCCTCTTAGATAATTAGTACATTAGATGAAATCAAAACCTTTTGTATAAGATGTTCCCATTAATGCTGAAAACTATCTGGCCTAATACATTTTTCTTAGATCATTAACTCTCTCAAGACAAGCATCACATCATAGGGGTAACTGCAGGAAAGGTCAATTATTTAGGATTGGCCATAATCAGACCTAGTATAGGAGTTACAGTTCTACTACATTTTTGAACGTGCATAAGAGAAATTGAAATTTGAACTGTCTATGTATTCTTCATGCAATCTTGGTTCATCAGAAGTCCCAGATTAGGTTAATTTTTATAATTTTCATTATCACACTTTCTCTTATATTCTCTCCATATTCATGAAAACATTATGTTGTCATGCCATAAAGAAACCCAAATAGTTCAGTTTTGGCAATAGATATGAACATACAGATTAGCAAATAAACATGAATATATTTCATGGGACAATCCAGGCATGGCCTTACCAAGCAGCCAGCAACTTCACAATTTCATACTGAAGAGCCATCCACATTACACTCCTGTGCCATTACCAGAGACTGCGTAGCCACCATCATCAAAGGCAGTCCACTCCAGTCTGCAAAGTTTGGACAGCCTCTGTGGTGACAACTTAGCTCTATAATCCACCTCACAGGACTCCTGGAAGTTATGCAACATGCATAATTCTGATACAATTTGGCTGTATTTGGTAAAGCTCCCATCACTGTAACAAAGCTTTAAAAACCAAATCCAACAGATAGTAGACACTAATGTTAAAAAGACAGAATAACACAGTCAAAGAGACCAAATCAGACATATACATGAACCATATGATGGGCACTACATTCTTATACCAGATCCAAAAGGACAAAAAGTTGTCATTTATGTTCCATAGCTATCTATAGTCTACCATCACTCCCAGTCTTCCTATATTTCTCCAAATGTCAGGATCACAAAACAAAATAGGACAACTTATTGGTTATTCTAAATTTGAGATACATTATTGTCCAATGGTTTTACTTTGTTTTGATTCCAATTTGCAAATTTTCAGTGGTCATAGTCTGGGCTCCCTCAGACCTATAAAGTCCATTTTGACTTCACTCTCTGGACCTATCAAATAGAAATAACCATTAATTTGTTGAAACACTGGTTACAGTCTCAACAGTCTTCCAATTGCCCTAGGGCTCTCACTAGGAGAGAAATCCCATTTTAGAGACTCCCAAGGTGGGGCCTATCACATCTGGGCTCACCTGACTTCCAATTCTCCCAAGGCCTATCCTATTTTATGGGCTTCCAAGGAAGGTCCTATCCTGGACCTTCATCCCTGAGTTTGAGGTCTCCTAGGGATCTCACTGGGGCTTCCAAAAGTTGTGGCATTGGAATTCACTAGGAGAAACCAGGGACATATTCAATTCACATTACAATTAGATGAATTTATTTTTACTGGTAGCAGAAGGACAGCAGCCTTAGATCCAAAAAGCATGGTATGCAGAAAGATTAGGGTTTTAATACAAATATATGAAAGGTGTTTATTATGACTATTCATGGAATCCACAGCTGGACAGGAAAGTTATTTTACTTCCCTCAGGTTTTTCATACTTTCCTGTTTTATAGTTAGAAAAAGACCATTTCATCTATTTCCCATAATGATAAACAGATTTTATAGAAGCTAAGGCAGCAGTTTTTACCTCACAGGCCATTATCCTATTGTGATCTTATCTATAGGCCAATAGGATCTTCTAGACATTTTATAGCAAAAGGATAACAGCTTTTAAGGGACACTGAGCCCCATATTAATTTTCTTTAGTTATCACATGATACAGGTAAATTATTACTTAGTTATCAATACTCTAATGACTGGAAAAAAGGTAGTTAATTTTTCATTAGGCAAAACCACAGTGCCATCAGGTTAGGAGTGGCTCTCATGTCTCATAATAGTGCCAAGGAAAATAGCATATTTCCTAACACTTGGCAGATAATCTCAGATTGTATACTATGGTAAGGAAAGAGAAGAACAATGCAGATCCTCTGACAACAGGGAAGAAGATGTAAGGGCAACTTACTTTTGTTTCTAGAGGAGTAGCTGCCTTAATGCCGATTTTGAGAGACTATAGTTAATGATCCAAGAAAATAAGAGATCCATACAGATCAGGAGGCACTTTCTAAGGATCTCAATATGAGATCTTAGAATCTGAGAGTTAGAGTTGTGAAGTATGGGAGTAAGATCTTGTCTGGCCTTGGAGCACTGGAGAATGAACTCCATTAGGTACCTGCAAGTCTTCAGTTACATTGTAAGGGTAATCAGTTTTTGTTTTGTTTACTTTTGATTTTTATCAAGCAAATGACATCAACTTATGTACTGAGATTGTGAGGACTTCAGATCCTGAGATGCTGTGGGTTCCTGGAGAGATAAGAAGTGCTTTACAAGATGGAGAGAGAACTCTATGGTGGTGTCGTAGTACTGGAGGAAGGAAGACAGTACTTCTATTCTGGCTAATGAGCTATGCTCTGGTCTTGAGTTCCATTTGATAAAAACAATATTGTGTTTAGATTAAAAATAATGCTTAATTACCAATTAAGTATTTATAAACTATTTCTTACATATGGGAAAAAAGAATATAGTTAACAATAGATTGGGAGAGTAGAGAAAAAAATATAATATTTTTCTCATAACTAACAACACGAGGTAATTTTCATTGTTTGATCAAAAATAATATAATGATAAAACAAGACCTGGCATGTTTTTCATGTTACATATATATTTTAAATTTTTTATAATGAAGAGTTGGTACATGGGAAGAGATGACAAAGTAATTAAAAGTGCTTTCTGCTCTTGCCCTGCACTGACATGGTGGCTTACAATTAACTCTTATTCCTGATCCAGTGGATCCAGAATTCTCTTCTTGTCTTCAAGTGCACCTGCATTTATATGAGCATTCAAATACAAACATGTAATTAAGAGACAGATGAAGAGAAGGAGAGATTCCATAGAGGTTATCAGTGTTTATTGTTCTTTTGTGGGACTTAAATTTTGTTAAATTAGCACCTAAGTGAGTATCTTATAATTAGGTGTATATCCAAGGGGATTCACTATTTCTAACTTCCATGGGGAACCCATGGTTGCTCGTGTAAATACACATAAATGCCAGAGACAGCATTCAAGATGCCTGATGTGCTGCCAGAAGAGTCCCAGATGGAGGAACCTGTGATCGAGGATACTGTTCAGTCCAGGCATACCCTACCGGACACTCTGATAAGTCTGCCAACCGTGGGCCAGGGAGAAACAACCCTTGTGTCCCAAGGCCAGACTTTATGGCACATGCATGTAATGTTCCCATCCATCCCATTGTTACTGGTTCTTGTAATCTTTCTACTTTATCTATTCTTCATGATCTTTTTTCCTTCCCCTGTGGTGGTTTCCATGAAATTACATATAGATGATATCAATGTGACCATTAATGATACAGAAATAATTATTAAGGCTGGAGTGACAGCTGTTGTGAAAGTCATGGGGAAAACCCTATAGCCTGAAAAGGCTTAGAAGCATGGAATAATTGCATTAAATGTCATATATAAATTATGGTAAGTGGGATGTAGTGCATAAGCAGACTGAGTTGAATATTATTATTGTGTGAAACTCAACTCTGAATGACCCCACTGCTATGCCTGTTGCCTTATTGGTGATTTCCAGAAAGAAACCAAAAGTGGATTTAATTTGGACTGATGTAGGATGGTAGCTGAAGGTGGAGGATGAAGTGACTTATAAATGGGATGACAAATTAGAAGGATGGGAAGCCTTTATGCACTCCTCAGTAGCTAAGCAACCATAGGCAGTGACATTTCATTTCACTCTTGGAGCTAGACTTTGATCAGGCTAAGCCCTAGGGCAGGTCTTGGGGACCCTATCCATTAGCAGGGGAGAGGAAGAGAACAGGGAAGGTGCACCATGGGGACACAAGCAATGGTTGAAACATGTCCCAGGCCTCCCTTGGCAGTATAAACCAAAGGAAGAAAGAATAAGGGATCTTAAAGAACAGTTGGAATGCTTAAGAAAGACTAAAGACTAGAAGTATAATAATTTTATGAAGAGAGCTCTTGCTGAGTTGCAAGACCCCACAGGCTAAAGATATAAATAAATGTTAGTCTGGAATCTAGAAGAAAGAGAAACTTGCCTGCTTCACACTGCTTGTATTTCTGCTTTTCCTGAGAAACTGCACATAGTGAACCTCTGGGTCAGTTAACCTCAGATGAAGAGATATTTGTAATTTTTAAAAGTAAAGCAGAAATGGCTTTGGATCTTTGCCTGGGAGAACTATTTAAGGGACACGGGTATGTTTTGCTGATTTATTTCTGAGAAAAACTTCTGAATATTTGAAAAAACCCCAATCATCTGTTGAATTATTTCATCTCCCATTTTCATTGTGATATTACACAATAAAAGATGGGTTGAATCAGATCGAGAGAGCTGAGAGCTGAGAGCTGAGAGCAGAGAGCAGAGCATTGCAGAACCCAGACTCTAGAGGCCTGATAAGACTCATCAGCTTGCATTAATATGCATGTCTGAGTCTTCACTTACATCTACCAGATATCCCTTTCCTTCAGGACTCATCCCGGCAAATAAATATAATAAAACTTACTTTAAAAATTACTAGAATTAATCAAATATCAATGATAACTCAGATAAAAATATAAGGTGTCATTGTTTAGGGAAATGCTCTTTATTAAAACAATAATGTAGGGAGGTGCTATAAGGCATAAGTCAGCATTTTTTCTAATTTTGCTGATATCTTAGTTCAGCAGATTTGTACAACTTGATATAGTTAGTACACTATAAAATGAAAACCCTCTTCACTGCAATAACCATTACAATGGAAAGTAGCAACGAGTTTGGGTGTTTAACAAGACTGGAGGAATTGGGATTTTCTACCCAAGGAGTGAGGGCATGATTTAAGGGATAGCCTGCCTTTGCTGATGAGGACAAGATCCAGGAAATGTGTGGGCTTACTATGGTAGCCAGATGCTTGAGACTAGTGAAGCCTATTTGTGTCCATTTGCCATTTCCAGATAGTGGTCTGCACATAACAGCACTTCCAGGACTCACTGACTCCTGTAAGGTTGAAACAGCGAAAGGCATGTAAGTTGCTATACAAAATGATTATTTATTCTTAGATTTCATAAATAGTGATAGAAATATTCATAAAGTCAGCATGTGCAATTTAGATCTAGAAAACAATCATTTTTTATCTCAAAATCATCACATGAATATCAGAATAGACAAAACATTTGAGCCTTCAACTACAAGATTGCCTTTTTCAATAAGAGAAGTAGAAAGTGATAGACAGGTGAGCATTAAAGAAAGATATAGGTGATTCTCACACCCATCAAAATGGAAGCACTAGATAAAGTCAATGAATATTTTTTAAAAGGATAGAATACATGATATTTGGAGGGATAATTGTTGTTTGAATAGAAGAGAAGATGAAATGGCTAGATTCAAAACAAACACAAAATTAAATTATAAATAAATATTTTAAAGACAATTATATTATATTTGGAGATTTCTGCCTAACTTAGTTGGATAGAATTAATCCTCTAAACTTTGTAGATAAAGAATAATTGCACATATTAAATTGTCATATTTAAAAGGAAGTGCTTTCCTATATTTTAAAAGAAGTATTCTCCTGTATTTTAAATTAAAACATATATTTCTTATTGATGAACAAAAATATATATTTCTTATATCTATTCCTTCCATTTTCTGGCAGAGAAATAAAATGGAAAGTAAAGCTAATCTATTTACCATGTTTATTTCAGGACCCCTGGCCTGCGCAATGTAGCAAACAGTAGAACTTCCTATGTCTGGATAAAGATAGGCACAATTGGAAGCTCCCATCACTTGTATCTGTAACATTTCTGGATTTTCAAGTATATCTCCTAGGAACATAGAAGGGACATAAAAATCTCTTGTATGTAAACAATAATGAAACAAGAAGATTTGAGATAAAAATACAACTTATATTAATTATGTACACCCATTATCTCTATCTTGATAGGCTGATATGATGATACTTTATTATCCTTGTTTTCTTACAAATAATATTATATACAAAAATATATCTGTGAGTAGGTCTCTAATTCGCACATAAATTGTTTATATAAACAACTGTAATTACAGTTCTTTCTTATGTGTAACATTAAAAATATGGTATTTATTTAAAAGAAAATTGAACCTCCCCTATACAAGTGTAAGAATTTGTGCCACTAACCTTGTTTAAGAATTTGTGGTCCAGAAAGCCAGCATTCCGAAGTGTTTAGATTCTTCATGTTGCCTAAAGGTGCTACTATGTGAATAGAATTCTGGACTTCTTGAAGAAGCACGAGAGCTAGATCATTTCTTGCAGTCTGACTCACTAACCGGAATCTTTCATGCAGTAAAATAGTAGTCACCTTAACAACTCTCAGAGATGTTCCAGGATGCCTAAGGCCCAGTATTACAACAGTGTCTTCAGGATTCCTATATGGTAAGTAGATATTCATTAAAATGGATTCTGTATGAAACTTACACATTTAGAAAAATAACTCTTGAGTTTGGGTTTATTTCCTTCATTGTAGAGAATGGAGAACCCTACAAAGGAAGTCAGAGTTCATATACAGTCAGACCCAAAAATATTTTAAAAAATAGATGAAGTTCAGCTAACATACTGAGATAATTTTCTATTGTCACAGAAGCAAGATATCCTGAGAACAAGAAAAACGCATAAAAATTCTAGAGGCTAAATTTTTCAAAAGGAAGTCTCAAAATACTAGTGGTAACACAAAATATCATATGAGAAAAGATGTGAAATAAACTTACATGTTTCTGACACAATGGGCAGCAGTAAGAATCCAGTAGCTACTAATAATGGAGCCACTGCAGATTTGGTTACCACAACTGAAGATCATAGCTTGCCATGGCATAGTATATTGCAGAGAAATATGATCTGCCAAAGCTGAGTTGAAAAAAATATAAAATAGAGGTTTAATATGGGGGCAATGTTACTTTGACCCATTTTTAAAGATTTTAATTCCTTATGTCTCTGCTAAAATAACTGGCATTGTTAAGTTTTACTTTGAAATTAAAGCTTCCTTAATCTTTAGCTACAGAGTTTTTCCCTAAAAATGATGATTCCTTATCTTTCCTATTTCTCTGTTTGGGCAAATATTGGAAACCATTGTATATGCTTCTTATCCTAACTCTTATTTAGATTTCATGTTGGGTTTTTGTAGGTATTCATATGGGTAGGAAATGAAAGAGAGTAGTTTCACTTTAAGATATTGTATAAAATGAATGAATGTGATGGAAATAAGACCATTACATCCAAGAAATCAGTGACTGAGCTTACTAATCTAAAATATGTACTTTGATAGTCAAGATATTAAGGAAGAAATGCAAGCATGAAGATTCCAATGTGCTCGTTTATCAAAATTATAATCACAGATATTTCTCTATGTGAAACTAATTCTGATTAATATAAAATGAAGTTAATTTGTATGTTCATAAAACACCATGTAAATGAAGGTAAAAAATGGAAGCATAACTATCATAGCTAATACAAATTTCATTGAGTTCTATATGAAGTTTTGAGCCTTGTATTTCAACAAATAAAATAAATTCACTTGTGTTTAAAATTATTCAATAAAACTACAGAAACATAATTGTATCATATGTTATACTAGCTATTGTTTTTATGTAGCATTAGTAGATGTTTTAGGAGGGGTAATTATTGTTCCATTGATGATAATATATTTTTCAGGAAAAATGAAAGAGAAAAGATCACAATCACAAGTAGATATTGCAAGCTGTATGCACAGGAAGTTATGAGGTCAATATTACCTACCCAGAAAACCAAAGAATCTAATTTGAAAATGATTCTATCACTGAACAGAGAATTGGTATACTAATAAGAAAGAACATTGCTAGAATTTAAATTGTCAAAAGTAAGTTCTGCTCTTTAGCTTTTAAAAATGTAACAAATTATTTATTTTTCTAGATCTCAAAATAATTATGATAATTATAATAAGAACAATCAGTGTCATAAGCATTGACAGTAAATTATGAAAGTGGAACAATATGCATTAATTATAAAGTATTTGCAAGGACAAAAGAAAATTTGAATTTGCAGAAATTAGAAAAAAAATGAAACTTTCAGGGGCAAAAAATTGCTTTCCTTCCTTTATATCTCTATTTTTCTCTTTTCTTTCTGGATGCCTTACAACAATACTCTTTGGCCTTACCTTGAGGGTGTGGCAGAGAGATGAAGTGTGGATGAATAACAGCAGTTTGAGAAGTAAAAATTGGGGCCTTCCTACGGGCAGAGATTGACAGGGAGTTGAAAAAAGAGGTAGCTACAGGTCTTTGAAAGGACCACGGTGCATGGCTTGGGTGTGTAACTCCCTGGAGCCAGAAAACGAAAGGGCTAACTTGGCTGAAGACATAGGGTTTTTCGCAGTGTTCATCGAAGTGAATTAAAATTCCCACCTGAACCCATGTGTCTTTTTGTTTCAGATGACATACCAAAGGTGCCCCAAGATCACCCTAAAAGAAATTGGAAACAAAATATTTGTTCACAAATTGAAAGATGATAATAAATAACATTTGTTTTTAAATGGTATCCTTATATCTCTACAATCCATTCTCCTTCTGTTTGTCACCTTACAGCCAGATTCCCCCATAGCTTTCCTGGCCTCCACACAGAAAGTGAACTCATTCAGCTGAGGCCAATATTTGGCACAGGTGCTGACTTGCATGATGCTAAGATGCCTTTTTTGCAGGATACCAGGACTTCCTGACAGAAAACAGAGAAAAAAATTTGTTTGTGGTTATTATAATACAGAGGAATAGAAACATCTGAAAAAATAAAAAGATAAAATCTCAATTGATTGTAAGAAAATTCTACCATCATATTCTACTCTCTTCATTATTACTTACCTCTCATAAGGGACCAGCTGGGTAACCAGCAGTCATATAGTTGTATATGTCTTTCTTGCTCTTGACTTTCTTCCAGGCAAATAGGAAGCACCAAAGGCTGAAAATGTATTGGCTCCTTCAGGAAGATTAGGCCTGGTCCTAAAGGTCCCCTGGGACCTAAGTATGGTATAGAACGATGGATGCCTACAATTTCACCTTGACTAGGGTCCTGAAGATCAAGTAGCCCCACTTGAACTAAAGCCAGAGATTCTGAACGTTTTCTGGAAGAAAATTTATGAAGAGTTCTGTTATTTATACTTTTCAATATGAAAAGTAGCCTAGAAGTCACATTGATCTTATGACACAAGTGTACACTACAATACTATATTCAAATCTCTATATTTTGGTTTTGGAAATACCTCAGATTGGTTTAGAGTCTATATCTAGTCATTTATGCTAGTATTAAACATATTCTGTAGCTCATACAGGCCATCAACTCACAATCTTCCAGTCTCAGCCTATTATTTGATATTATAAGATTACAAGCTTGTGCCAAAAAGATGAACCCTTGCTATACTTATTTATATTACCTGGATTAGGCACATAAGACATTGTTCATCATAAAAATGGCATTGTGAGGGTCAGTATACATTTAAAGATTAATCTTACAATGATGCAAAAATTATTGTATTAATATTTTCATTGCTTAATACTGTTGTACACAATGAAAAATTAAGAGTTAAATATAATGAATGTATATGACTTTTTCATTACTGTATATCCAAGAAAGTCTTAAATAGAAACAATGCAAATTGGGGAAATTTTAATATATAACTTGAAATTAGCACTTTCCACAATTTTATGGATAAAATAGTTTGAAATTATAATCAATTTTTAAAACTTACAGATATATTTATGAGGATATTGAAAGTATTCTCCTAAAATATGCAATAATTTCGTAAAAGCATAAGGTAAAACAAATAAGACCTAACTTCCTGGCCAAAGTCTAAAAATTGTTCTCATCTGTCCATGGGGAATACTATTAGATAAGGAAATTCATTACATTTAAAACAACAAAGTTGAATAAGAAAATCATACCTATTGAAGAAATTACATTTTGAAAGAACACATTCATCAACAATCTCTAAGTTTACATCAATATGTAATAAGAAATCATAATTTTTAAAGCTCTTTTGAGACTTACATCAAATTGGCACATCGGGCAGAAGTGAGGATCCAGTTTTCATTAAGTATGGAGCCAGCACAGAAATGAGAGTAAGAGAGTTGCACAGAAACCATCCAGGGGAATTCACCTATTTCAGCCTCCCAGCAGTTGGGACAGTAAGGAACAAGGCCAGGTCGTAAACCACATTCTACAAAGAACACATATAAAGATAGCACTACTGCTTTCTTTCCTTGGAATATTCTTATCTTTTATGTTCATAATTAAGAAAAAAAAGTTTGGGCATTTGACATTTAAATTTGATTAAATTAGTATATATGTTACTAAGTTATTATAAATATCATCATATGAAGAGGCAATATCTTCATACCTTTTCTAAATATTTAGATTGTTTACTAATTTCTCAAGTGGAATAATAACCCATTTTAAAATTCTGTGTAATTTTGAAATACTATCATACTTTCATGCCAATATTGATGGTAACCTACAGCTCTCTAATTGGACTGAAGGCCTCCTCAACATGAGAGAAACGACACCTGGTTTTGAAAAGCTACCAAACTACTAATATTCAGTGCTAATGAATTTATGGATATGAGCAGATAAAAAACAGCCATTAATTTACTAAACCAGTATAATCCCTTTCAACAGATTATAAGCATTTGTTTTCTTTCTGACAATTAATTATATAATGTTTTCGCTCTTAGAAATGAAAGTAGTATTTGCGACTACTACAGGAATCCTATGTGAATTAGATTGTTGGAGGAATTACAATGTCTTAGACTTCAGAAAGTTTGTACTTAGTCTAGATGAAGAGCCTGTCATCTAAAGCTAGTAATTCCAACATGTGTATGCTATAGCTTGCCTGTGGTTTCATGGGAAACAACAGCTGTCTTGTAGATCCATAGAGCTTGGAGATTATCTTTCCATATCATACTCAGGTGACATTCAGCCAAGGAAACATTGAGTTTTGATGGCCTAAGAGATAATGGTTCCAGTAAACGCTTATCTTGAGGTACAGATTTTGATGGAGACACCAGGGTAGGTTCGTCACTTGAAAGTGTTTCTGGAAAAGCATAATGAAAAATTGGAATAAATAATGGTGTATTCAATAAATTTTAAGAGTTATAACTGAATAACTGCTGGAGTAAAGAATCAAGAAGAGGTTGAGGGAAGGAAAAGGAGATGACAAGGAGGAAGAAAAGAGAAATTTCAAACAAAGGACTAGCGGAAGAAGCCAAGTTTGTGAATATAGGTACAGAGTACATTGAGATGGGACAATACAGTAAATAAGAAGTCTAGAAAGAGACAGTCAAGAGAGGCAAACAGGACTTCAAAGTTTTCCTGTATAGATAATTTGTAATTTGCTATGAAATTTCTCATAAACAATTATCCCCTGAAACAGTATGCTTAAAAAAAAGGAGATTATTAGTGAGCTTGTTAGGTTGGAGAGAGTTGCTTTTCTTTTTGCTTTGCATAACAGCAATCTGTGTTAATAAAGTGAAACTTATCTGAATTTATACAGGTAATACACACAATGCTTTTTGGCTTTGTGCCAAATGGCTTTTTATGTTTCCTCCACCTATCTTAGTTTCAGAAAAGAAAATAATAATGCTACTGTATCATATTTAAAATGTGTGCTGGATCTAAACATTTCTTTTTCAGGCTTAATCCAGCCTCTGATATTATTAAGTTTTGGAGTGAAAAAGAATAATGTAAGATGAGCTTTAGGTTGAGTTTGTGGTCTATCTGGTTTTTAGACTGGATCCTGAATGTGGGTATTCCACCTTCAAGTAGAATAGATAAATTGCCTATTTGAGACACAAACTGGGACTGCAATATGGCTGAAATGTTTTTTAAGCTTACTCCAGGCTCTAACACATTTGATACTAAGATGTACATATATATGCACATATATGACAGCACCTTAACAATGGATTTAAAAAAATAAAATATGAAATTATAAAAGAGCCTGTGATAATCTGTCTGTGTGTTTGAGTTGTAGCTAGACTCTGGAGATTTAACAGCTTCCATGGTCTATGACATAGACATCTGAGTCTTATGGCAGATTCCAGGTTAATTAGTAATGGTGCCTTGCTTTCTCCAGTGCTCAACTGGAAACTCACTTTTTGAGAAGTTTCTCAAATTAGAATTAGTTGTATTACCTTGTACCTCAAGTGATGGTGAAACTGTAACAACTGCAGTCAGAGCTTGGGCTGTCATGGATCGAAGCTGGTTCCATAATGTAAATGAATATATTTGAGTCTGTAATGAACATGCTATTAGTTTATGAAAATAAGTGCAAGAATTGATATCTAGAGTTTCAATAGAATCTTTATGCTGAATCCAAGGGTTGATTCTACCAACATTAGTCTGTGCCAAAGATTGTGTAGTTTCATATTCCACTTGTGACCATAGCCTAATTGCATCACTTTGAGTCAGGGGCCAAAGTGTGGATTCTATTGGCGTCTGTAATGAATGTGATAATACCATAGCAGAATGAGTCCAGGGAATGATTTCTAGAGTTTCAGTAGAAACTTCATATTGAATCCATGGGTTGATTCTACCAAAATTAGGCTGTGCCAAATATTGTGTTGTTTTGTATTCCAGTTGTGACCATGGCATAATTGTATCACTTTTAGTCAGGGGCCAAAGTGTGACAATGGCATCTTCAGGCCATCTCCTAACCAGCAGAGATTCAAGTTGAGTCCTAGGTTTAATTTCATCAGATTTAGAGTAAGTCAAGAGTATTTGGGATGTATCTGCTTCAGAATTATACCTGGTTTTCAGTACCTTTGTTTCAAGTCTATTCCAGGGATGAGCTATATGCCATTCTTGCTGGATCCATGGGGTAACAGTTTCAGGTTCAAGTTTATTTCTTTGTCTTAAACTCTTTTGAATTTGGAACCAAGATGAGACAGCACTATTATCAGACATGTACAAGTATGTTTCTGGTTCTTTTTCAGGCTGTAATAATAGTATATCAGAGACAGACTGAGTCAGGAAACTAATTACTTGAGATTCAGCCTGAG
Organism: Neotoma lepida; assembly: GCA_001675575.1. NCBI lineage: Eukaryota > Metazoa > Chordata > Mammalia > Rodentia > Cricetidae > Neotoma > Neotoma lepida. Next base: position 61,032 of record LZPO01017748.1, on the reverse strand, counting down.
GCAATACTCTTATTGTATTAGTTATCAGCTGGAACCAGATATGGTTGATGCTAGCCTCCACTTGGGATGATGGCCTTACTGTGTTATTTTTAGGAACATTCCCAAGTATTATATTTTCTGTTTCAGACTTGGTCCAGTCATTAAATATACCAGTAGCAGAATTCATCCATGATTTTATATCCATTTTATGTTGGACCCAGGACTCTACTTTGCTAGCCCTTAATGAGGTATAAACATTTATTGTTTGAAAATATGGCTGTGTCCATGGTCTTATATTTTCATCTTTAGTTTTAAACCAATTTCCGCTGATGTAATATTCATGATGATGCCAGTGATCATCTGCTAAAAGGACAGGCACTCTCCAGGATAAGAGTGATCCTAGTTCAGAAAAAGACCATGCATTTCTGTCTATAGTTTCTGTAGGGGCCCACAGAACTGATGTTTGTCCAGTTTGAGTTGAATGTTGGATAACATAAGTTTGATCTTGCATTGAAATTCTGAAAATATTAATATTAGGCACTGTTAAAAGGTTCTTTTCATCAATCTCTGTCACTGTTAAAAATGTGTCTTTATCAATACCAGTGTGTATATAAAATTGTACAGGTGTAAATTCAGTTGAGTTCAATGACGTCTCATTGATTGTTAAAACTTCTGACCACATTCTATTTCCCAGGAATTCAGTTTTGGTCCATGCCATAGTTGTGGAAGGTATAGCCTTCAAATCAGTTTGCACTAATAACCATTTATTTAGTCTCCATGTTGTATATCTAGAGGTTACTCTTGGTTCCAAAAAATCTAAAGCAGATTCACTTTGAAAGTTCTGTTTTACTATGGAACTAATAGCCCCTTTTAGTTTAGATTTTGGAAATATATTATGGTTCCATGATATACATACATGATAATCAGACAATATGCAGGAACTTATTGCTGAAATCTTTGCCCTGGCCCATGGTGTGATTGCATCATAAGTAGAGTGTATGGAAGTGATTTTTGGTGAAGATATAAACTTTGTAAAAATAGTCCATGGTAAAAATGTAGAAAATACACCTTCTCTCCACAGCTTTTTGGATATGGATAAAACCTGAGTCCATGGTATGACTTTATCAGGTACAGACTGTGCCCAGTGATTTTTTAATTGAGATTCATCCCACTTCAATGGTGTGAGAGTTTCAGAAAGAGAACTTGTTGGTATAATTACATCTGAGTATTCAGGATGGGTCCAAATGATATGATTATATGAAGGCAACATCCACGTGTTTATTAGTTTATATCTAAGATCAATGAGCTGTGTCCAGGGAACTACTGGTACATGTTCAGGCTGCATCCAACTAATAACTGTTGAAGACAGAGACACTGTATCAGAATGTTCTAGTGCAGATTCTTCCTGAATCCAGTGAATGTCTTTTGGAGCAGAATAGCCTGTCCAGGTATCTTCTGGTGGAAATTCCTTCTGGGTCCATGGTATGACTATAGAAGGTATGGTCCATGTTGTTGGCTTAAGTGACAGAGAGACAATTTGGTTCAAGTATATGAGCTTTGAAAATGTGGCCTTTCTCCAGGCATTTGTTAGGAATGAATCAATCTCACTCGAAGACACTACTTTTGAATCTGTAACCTCAGCCCAGTGATATTCCAGTATGTTTTGAACTTGGGTCCAAGGTATAAATTTGTATATTTTATCATTTATACATGGATATATTGGTAGAAAATAATTTTGTGTAAAATGTATGATGTTGGATAATTTAGTCTTCTCCCATGAATTTATTATTTTCTGAGGTTCAGCTTGAAACCATCCTGCAATTAAATTTTTTGGGGGTAGTAAAAAATTAAATGTTGAATATACTGTGTATATGCACAATTTGACAGTTTCAGTTGCAGATTGTACCCAATGATTTTCAGAGATTCTCTTGGTATTAATTGCTATATTTTCTTCCTGGATCCAACTGCTTGTTAATAGATATTTAGTCTGTGTTCTAAATGTGACTTTATCAAATACATGTTGTGTATCAACATTTATTGCTGGGAAGTTGCCTTGTGTTTGTGTTATCAGTATATTGGTTACTAATTTTGCAAAATGATTTATGGTTGAAGATTCAGTTTGTATTCTCACTTTTACTACTTTAGCTGTATCTTCTATCCTTGGAATAAAAAATTTGGATATATCCTGTTGCCACACTACAACTGTGCCAGCCTTAGGTGCTGTCCAGACCATTTCATCTGAAAATTCACTTGGGCCCCATTTTGTGACTATATTATGGTGAGAATTTGTCTGGACATGTTTTTTAAAAGACTTGGCTTCTCTCCATATCACTGCTTCAGTTTCAGTCTGTGTCCACTGAGTTAACAATTGACTTACTGGTTGATCAAAAAGAAGGATTTTATCAAATATAGTTGTTGGGAAGACATGAATTGCAGAAGATTTATCTGTTATCCACTGTGAGACTATGTCTGTTGCAGATTGATTCCAGGATTTTAACACTATAATTTCAGCAATTTTCCATAGTGTTTCTGTACCTCTCACTTCCAGTGTTGGGTTTTCTGCTCCTAACAGGGTTGGAGACCATAGTGTAACTCTATCAGAAATAGACTGTGTCCAATGAGTTAATACTGAAGAGTCTGCCTGGGTCCTCATTCTGATTGCATTGGGTTGAAATTTTGTCCAAGGAATAAATATTATAGAAACACTCTGAAACAGTGATGTTACTGTGTTTTCTGAAGGGTGTGTCCAGAGATTTAGGATCCTAGAATTAGCTTGGGACATCTGTGAGATATCTGTTTCAACTTTTATCCAGGGATCTGTTATTGAAATTTCTGCATGCCTGAGTATATTAGAAATAGACTGTGTTTTATGTTTTACATTTGTGAATTGTGAATTGGCCCACTCAGTGAATGTAACAGCTTCATATTTTCCCCCAAAATATGCTGTAGGTGATGTGGCTTGGTTCCTTAACAAAACAGGATCAGATATTAGGTGTTTGACTTCTGGAGTTTGAGCCTGGTTCTGAATTGTATCAGATGCAAACTGAGTCCAAGAATTTACAATTAGAACTTCAGACTTGGCCCTTTGTGATAATTCATTAGCAATTTTCCCTGTCAAAGGAATTAGTGTTTTGTGTTTAGACAGGGTCCATGGCAGTATGTATGCATCAGACATGAACCATGTTCCTGTATTTAGTTTTTTATATTCGGTCTGGAGCCAAACTGGTTTGGTTCTATTAAATATAGGCAATGTCCATAGTTTTGCTTGTAAAGGTTCAGGAAGGGACCATGTTGAAGTAATAGTATTAGATTGTAGTAGTGTCCATAGGTATACTGGCTGAGATCCAGAATGAATCCACATTGGTGTGACTGTATCATATAAATGCAATGGCCAAAGATTACCAGCTATAGATTCAGTCTGATGTAATGGTGAAATAGTAACAGATACTGGAAGTATCCATACACTAAATATTGGAGGTCTAGAATGGGTCCATGGCTGTGTGATTATGTCAGCTGAATGGTTGGACAATATATTTCTTGATGGAGATGCAGTTGAAGACTCTGTATTAGAATCTATCAGTGCCATTAGACTTAAGTTTGGGGACCCTATCTGGGTCCAAGTTGGTGTCACTGTATCAGGGAAACTCCATGGCCATCGATTTACTTCTGAAGATTCTTCCTGGGGCCAATGTGGCATAATTATATCAGATACAGAAGATGTCTTTATATTTGCTTGTGAAAATTTAGTCTTTGGCCACAATGGTGCAATTTTGTTAGTTCCAGAGAGTCTTCCCCTATTAACTGGTGAATAGATATATTGGGACCAAGAGAGTATGATTGTATCTGATATTAGGAATCCAAATAGATTTACTTTTGGAAGTGGAACCCGTATGCTTGAAAGGATGAATACATCAGATATAAGTTGTCCAGACACCTTTGTTGCTAGGGAATTATCCAAAGACTGTGAAAATGTAATTGCATCAAACAAAAGCTGTGACCATTGATTACTTATAGAATATTTATCTTGGGTCCATGATTGCATTATTGTATCAGATGTAGGCCATGCCCATAGATAAACAGGTAGAGATTTAGACTGAGATAAATAGAATTTGACTTTATCAGACATAGATGGTATTAACATATTTGCTGTTGAATATTCACTCTGGAACCCAGCTGTTGTCTTTTTCTCAGATGAAATTAGTGTCCTTAGATTTGTTTCCAGTGTTTGTATCAGTGGCCATGATGGTGTAGGTATTAGGAGTGTATCAGATATTAGTGGTAACTTCGTATTTATTGTAGGAGACACATCCTGGGGCCACTGTGGTATGAGTCTATCCCTTACTGGCATTATCCATATATAGTTTGGTATCAATTTAGGCTCAGACCATGGCAGTATTTTTGTATCAGTTAAAGGCTTTGTTTTCTGATTTAATAATTTAGGCTGAGGCCATGGAACTATGAATATTTCAGATGCAAGTTTTCTCTCCAAACTAATTGGTGGATATTCAGCTTGAAGCAACTGTGATATGGCTGTATGAGTTACAGACTGTGGCTGTAATTTTAACGATGGGGACATGACCTGGTGCCATGGTAGTATAAGTCTATCAGATATTTGCTGTAACTGTAGATTTACTAGTGGAGAATTACTTTTCAGCCACACTGTGGCTGTGGAAGCTATACTTCCTGCCTGTTGACTCCCTGTTGGATATATAGGTTGAATCCATAGAGTGATTTTATCAGATAAAAGATGTGTCCACAGATTTGTTGTTGGAGACTTAGTTTGAATCAATAGTGTAAAAATATCCATTGCCATCTCAGTGAAGGAAGTGAGTGCTAGTAATCTATCCTTGCTCCATGTTTTTTTAAAATCATCAGTAGTCTGGGTCCACCTATTTACAGTTTCAGTGTTATCTAGTGCCACTTCTGAGATAACTTTAGCCTGTGTCATTGGGCTTCCTCTAGAAATTGCAGTCTGAATCCATTGAATATCTATATCTGATCTAGTTTCTGACTGGAGATTGTTTTCTGAAGCTTCATACTGAGTCCATGGTGTGACTGATTCCCTTGGTGGATTATAGGAATTAACTGGTTGTGTTTTTTTCTGAAACAATGCTGTTATTATATCACAGTCAGGATTCATCAAATGAATAAATAAAGGAGAATTAGCATGGTTAAAAATTGTTGTATCAGATAATTGATGTGACCATGAAGTTTCCAGTTGTGATTGAATGCAGGTCCACTGTGCCATTATATCTACTTCAGTTTGTTTCCATAGATGTAGTGTAGGATACTCATATGAAGCCCATATTGTACCTATTTTACTCTTAAAATCTGAGGAATTTACTTTTGAATAATGAGCTTTAGTCCACAATGAAGGTGAGTAAGATTCAGAAAGTGCCAAGTTATTTCTTTCTTCAGCCTTTGGCCCTGATATGGGTTTATTTCTTAGAAGTTTTCTCCCAAGACTTGTTGTTGACATTTTTGTTTGGGCCCAGTAAGTAAGTGTATCAGCTATAGTTTTTGACTTTTTTGTTGGTTCGTTTTGTGTCCATGATGGCAAAGTATAAATTACAGGGTCTATCAAGGGGATTAGGTTTGAAGATTCACCTGGAGTCCATGGTGTGAATGTATCCACTTCAGACAATGTCCAGGGACTTGATGGTTGTGCTTCAGTCTGGGTCCACTTTGTGACTCTATCATTTTCAGATTGTGTCAAGTCCTTTAGTTCTTGAAATTGAGAATGTATCCATATTGTGGCTGTATCTTCTAAGAAATCCAACCAACCATTTACAACTGGAGTTTCAACTTGTGTCCATACTATGACTATATCAGTTTCAAATGGTGTGTGGGGATTTACTTTTGAAAACTCAGCCTGCATCCATTGTGTTAATGTTCTGGCTTCCTTGTGTACTCTTGGCTTAACTATATCATCATTTAACTCAATCAATGACTTAACTGTATGAAATTCATGATGTACCCAGTTTCTTAATTTATCAGCCATAGGTGGTTTCCAGAGCTTACATGTTTCAGTTTCAGGTAATATCCAATTGCGAGCTGATTGAGTTAATGACTGTGTCTGTTTTAAGGCAGTTTCTATTTCATTGTGAAATAATTTATCAGAAGCTTCTGGAATTTGAGTCCAAAGTCTAGCTTTATCATCATCATGTTTTGTCCAAGAAGGCATTATTTGTAACTTTGTCTGATTCCAAGTTTTGAAAGTATCTATCTGTGACTGATACATAGATAATATTTTTTCATCTTTCTTCTTAAACAAGACATGGTTTTTTAGAGATTCAGATTGGCTCCCGATCCTTCTTGTTTGTACTTGAAACCAAACTACATTATTTTCTACAGGCTTTTTGTCTAACCACAGTCTTATTTTATCAGCTTTAAGTGTATGCAAATATTTTACTGACTCAGTTTCTGAAAGTGTCCATAATTTTAGTAGGTTTGAATCAGTCTGGGTCCAGGGTCGGATAATATTAATTTTAGAATAAACGAGAGGCTTAATGATATTAGAATGGAACAAAAGCCATGCTGTATCTTCAGTCTGTTTTGGTGGTTTGACCATAGTAGCCTCATGCTTACTCAATAGATTAGTTGTATCCAGTTGACTTGAAGGTATGACATGACTTGGTTTATAATGGCTCCAAGATATAAAAGCAATGCTTTTAGATAGAGGCCAATAATAAGGAATAGTAAGTGTAGGGGAATGTAGAATTGTCATAGGTACAGGAGAAATCATGTATCCATCTGTTTTTGTAGAGGTTCTTTGGGATCTCACTAAATACCAAGCTTCATTGAAGACTGGATCTAGTTTAGGAGTTATTGAAGAGTACTGGGATCCATGGTCATTGAGCATGGAATTAGTCAATATTTTAATTTTACTAACTAATAAAGAAGTCCATGGATTCAGAGTATAAGTTTCTAAATATGTACTAGTAGTTATTTTTCTCCCAACATAGTATATTTGTGTTTGAGTAATCTTATTATGAAATGGGGTCCACATTAATGTTTCTGTTTCATATGATATAGTATGTGTCTGTATCCAAGATTTACTATCAGGAGTAATTTCCAGCCAAGGTCCAAGTACAAATTGATGAAGTGAAGGAAATGTACTAGGTTTAATTTGAGAGTGGAGAGAATACATTTCAGCAGCTCCTTGGAATCCATCTATTTGCTTTGAAAATGGAATCAAGAATCGAACCACATTGATTGATATAGTATGAAATACAGTTTTAGAATCTAACAGATTGGCCCAGTATCTCAATGAACTAGCAATAATTCCATTTTGATATTTGAGTGCATTTCTTTGAGGAAAGTTAGATGATATATAGGCTATTTTATGAGCCTTAGAATGAATAATACACTCAAAATGATTAGATATTTGGTTATTGCAAGAAACAGCAGATTTAGAAGTACTCAATGTTTTGAAAATAGGAGTTGTCCAGGGTTGTGCCTTTGGAAATTTGCTTCCTGAAAAGAAATGAGCACCTTGAAAGTATAACTGTGTACTTCCTGGAAGTGAGTCTTTGTTATTTGAAACAAAAAATACTGGAGGATTCCGATGCTGTCTGCTTTGTGAGGAAGTAATTAATCTACTCAATGACTGGAGAAAGAATCCATGAGAGGAAAAATCAGCATGGCTTATGTTATTACTAAGATCATATTCTACTCCAGGGTAAAAACTGCATAGTGGAGAAAAAAAAGAATCCAGTGGCTTCTCATTCATCTTTATAAGCCATCTTATCCATGACAGATATGGGGCTGTCTTGATGACAAGAATAGGACTATCACATGCCATTGAGGATTCACTGACGAGGCCTACCAGTTCCCAATGACTGCCAAAGGTACAGAGGACAGGGCTACCTTGCTGTATCTGAATGAGGAAACAAGAAAATTCACATATACTTATGAGACACATATTGAATTCATAGTAAATATACATAATATAGAAATTACATATAAACTTATAAATGGTAGAATATTGTTTATTTACATATTTATGTTTACAAGTAATATTTCCATTTATAAATGAATAATGAAGCTTATATTAAATAAATTCACTAAAATATATTGTCCATGTATTCTGCCCCACAAAAATTAATCAAAACATGAAAAAATATAATATCAAATTGTGTATGCATCAAATATGTTAATTATCAATAATTAAAATAATATAAAATGTTGAAATTATAATAGAACATTCAATTTAGTGTAAAAAATTATAATCAACACATGCATGTCATTTAGGTTATTTCATGCCATATTTATTCTTATTAACAGTATATTTGGTAATAATAATATTGGTAATACAGTTTTCCTTTTCACATACATATTAATGTATATTCATTTATAATTCTCAACTGGAATTATTATTTTACTGATACCATTTTGTTTATTGAAACAGTTTTTTCTATTTATATTTTCATAAACTTGCATCATAAAGTAAATATTATTTTGAAGTTTAATATTGTTTAAAATTTTCAGATTATTGCTAAGATACTATTCAAACAGTATCTCTATATATTTTATATTTTAGAATTTTATACACATTTCTATATTACTAAATTCCAGTTTTAGTTTTATACTAAGTACCCAGCAATCTTCTTTTTGATGACTCCAGATACATAGATTATTACTTTTAGTCATGTGATTATATTGATGGTGGCAGAATGAAATGTCCAAAACTTTAACTGACAACTTCTTCATATTGTTCTCAAATTTAGTGTGTTCTAAGGGAGCAAATGAGGCAAGATGAAATAAATTGGTTATTTATTACTGAATGACTCTATATCATTTTTGTTTTTGTTTTCAATATTTGCATTTTACTTGCAGCTTAAAAATACATTGAAATACTTTAAAAACAAAATACAAAAGTGAATTATTTGTACAATTCTTCATTAAATAGTTTTTTTCCTATATAACTGATTACTCACCATTGGAAATTTAGGTTGTTTCTTATTGTTGTTATAAACACGGTTCTAGAAAATGACCATTTCCAGAAAGATTATAAGAGCCGGAGGAATAAGGAGTGTGCTGTGAGATTGTATCTCCCACTAATATTAGAAGCTATACCCATACATACTCATTGTCATGCCTGAGGGGACTCTGGCCACCTCAATCATGGTAAGCATAGCTCTCACAGGCTTTGCCCTTCTCATCAGTTTCATCTGCCTTGCTATAAACCATTAGGTTACATTTCTAATGCAAGTCACCAAGGTCTATTCCCTTATTTGGCCACTTCTTCCTCTGAGGCTGACTACCAAGGTCCAGCTATCAACATACTGAAGTCCAGTAATCAAAAGTCCCATTAAGGTCATCTAATTAACATGCCAAATTAAAATTAAACATCTCATCTTAACATGGGGTTTCCTCTTTTATTTTTATAAACTACTATTTTCCTATATGGCACATCTGTCTCCTCTATAAGCAGAGGATACCCTGAGACAAACATCCCCTACCTCCCTTCCTTTGTTCCTTTTCCCTTCTCCCTTATCCTTTATCTCCATGTTTGTCTTTTGTCCCTTCCTCTATGCCTCTGGGTAAAATCAGTCTCCTCTGTCCTGAGAACTTAGTCTTTGGGGTCTTGGGTCAGTACTGTCTGAACATGAACAACAATAGACACATTAATTCATGTGGCAGAAAGATCAAGGCCTAAACCTTACAGAGAAAATGAGAGGCAACAAAGGAATACTGAAAGAAGTAGAAAAATCCACACAATATCTTATAAACATTTATAAAATTATCTTTAAATCACACTTCAGATTTCTTCAAATATAATTTATATTTTCTTTAAACCTTTCTTTACACTAAATTATTTCTTTTTTAACTTCTCATAAATGTTTACATTTGCCCAAATACACCTTAAATTGAATATAAATTAATTTTAAACACTCACAGTGTCTGTTTACTTATTACTTATAACTATAATAATATAGGTAACACTATTTCATAAACTTCCTATTTTATTTACTATTAGTTTGGTTCTAAAATAACAATCATTTGAAGTACATAGTACATAAGAATGAGTATATTGGCTTACTCTGGTATTGATAAACACTGCAATGTCTGTAAACACAGTGAAAACAGCTTTCCCTAAAGATGTTGTAAGTTTGAGGAAGTGAAATTTCTTTCTTCCTAATTGGGAACTCCAAGAAGAATGCACCTATGACTCCTTTGATTGGATATTTTCCATCACTTGGATTAAAACTGGGATGCAGGCAGATTTTATCACCATGTAAAATTCCTTCTTTGTTAACTACTCTTGAAATATCAGAGTTCAAATATTTCCTAATGGAATAGAAAGATACAAAATAATATACAATTAAATGGGAAATGTTCATTAACTACCTAAACAAATGAAATGTTTGCTAAAGTCTTTAGATAGCAATGCAATTCTTCATACACTGCAGCATGTTTCACCATAGGAATGATATTTGCCTTTTAAAAATGAGCAATTCTTAAGAGTTTTAAAGAAAATTTGTCTCTTAAACGCACAAAAATATAATGTGATCATAGTAAATAGTGAAGCTGGCCCAAATAATGTACATTATCAGTTTCATTTTCTCACAGGTTTAGTTATACTCACAGTTTAGTTAGACAGCTGATTGTGGATAAGATCCACCACTGATTAAGTATAATTCCCTGGCAGGTTTTGTCTATGGATGCTATCCATGGGATGTTGTTCAATGTTGACAATGTGGCGGTTTGGGGGATAAAGGAAGTTGACCACTGCTTTTGAGATTTAGGTGCTAGAAGGAGACAGAGAGAAAAGAGAAACATAACCTGAAAACAGTAACTGATTGAATGGTTAATGAGATTATCATCCTGCAAACATTTAATAAAGATGAAATGAAAATGGGTAATACATAAGTGATTGAAGTATATGTTTTGTTAAAACAAACATGAGCAAATAATAGGAAATAACAAAGATAAGTGATAATGAAAATATTTAAAGGCTGAATAAAAGCACAATGAAATACTAAGATAAACGAGACTTATTTGAAAAAGTTGACAAAACAATTCTAGTACTTGTAACTTACCACCATAACAGTGAATAAACAGTCCACAAAATTGATAGAAGTAATGTAGAGCTCTCATTATCACTCATAGGGTTTCAAATGCAAGATACAAGAGGCTTAGATACCAAGTTTGCGATTGAAATTCCAGGTTGTAGAATGTTGAGATCATAGGAATTGCTTATGAGGTAAATGCCTTTCTTAGATTATGACTAATCAAATAGAATGTTATCTGTAAGACATGGCTGGTTTTTAAAGTGAAAGACACTATTAAAAACATTTAATTATCATTAAACCTTGATTTTGTTATAGTAACCAGTTTCAAGGTCTCAAACTTTTACTTTCACATGAAATTGCATTGTAATATTATTTATTGTGAGACCTATTATTTAGTAAGTATATAGAAAAGTATAGTTTTAAAAAGTTAATGAAATCTGAATATTATTTGAACAGTCCTTAAAGACTGATTTAGAACATGTGGGTTCACTGATACATTTATTTATATGCTCATAAATTACTTTCCACTGAAAAATACTTGTAAAATTTATAGAATATGATCTTCAAATTTATATTTACTTCTTTATCTTGGGAACATGGAAAATTTAATAGATCAGTGGCTATTAATAAACATTCTTATGTAAATGATGCTATATCTTGAAAATGTAGATATAGAAAACAAATATTTTATTTAATGGAGCTTTTAATGAAATTTTGACTAGGTTTGTTAATCCCTAAGAAACAGTCAAGTGTAGCAGAAAAAAAAGGATCCAATAAACTTTAGTAACAACATGAAGTTATTCTTCTTGTTATTGTATGACTCATATCAACTATTATTCCATGTGCTTGGTATTACTTATCTTTTTACTTAAAAATCAACTACATAATGGCTCTGGAATAACTTCTCATTCTGTCCTTAAATTATTCATGCTACATGGATGCAAAAAAAAGCATATAGTATAAGTCATAGTAAGCTCAGCCAACTTCATCATATCTCAACAAGTGATAGATAATGATGTGTCCAATGACTCAATGACATGCAAACCATTCTTGGTCCTGGAGATTCCCCTTGGTGGCAATAGATGTCTTGTTGAGACATTTTCTTTCCCACTATTTGGTAATTCCATTTAGATTTCTACCATATTATTTTAAGAAGCTACTACAGTAGCAAATTTCTATATGACACCTCCAATAGCCCTTAGTGTCATTTTCTCTCCCCATATTACATATCTTTTTCTCCACTTCAATCACTCTTCCTTTTCAACCTTCCATTCTGCTTTTCCCCCCGTCTTTCCATAACTTTATATTTTTTTTTCATTCTGGGCATCTCTTCCCCTTTCTGCAGTTCCATAATCATTACAGAACATGGTTATATGCATTGCAGCATGAATATAGAAATGTTCAACATCCTCAGTCAGCCAGGAAATACAAATCAAAACTACTTCAAGATTGCATGAAAAACACCATTCATAATTTCCAAGATAAATAAAACAATTGATAGAACATGTGAGCTGAAGCACAGTTCCTCATGAAGATGGATCTAGCTCAATATCAAGTTATATCTCTCTTGGGCATATACCCAAGGGATTCTATGTTCTTCTATAGAGATACTTGCTCATCTATCTTTGCTGCTGGCTCTGTTCATAAGAGCCAGAAGTTGGAAAAAGTAATTACATTACTTGATTAATGTGTAATGAAAATGTGGTACATTTACAGTATATACTAGCCATCTTTTAGCCAACACAAAATTATAAAATTTGTTAAAAAAAAAACAGGGTCAAGCTACCAAAAAATTGTCCTGAGTGAGGTAATACAAATTCCAAAACACTAATATTATGTTTTCTTTAATATGTGAAGGGTAGTTTTTAAGTTTTTTTATAGACATGCTGCAATGCATATAACCATGTTTGATATTGATAAAGATTGGGGAGAAAATAATAGCTAATGCAAGATGAAAATCCTAGCAGTAGGCAGGAGGAGGGGTGACAGAGAAAATGGCATGCTTCTTGAGATGTCATGGAAGGATGTCTGAGAAACACTGAGAGACCTCATCATGTCCAGGAAAGTATGCTTAGATGAACAGAGTCACAGATATGAGTTCAAAGTGCCATGAATTCCAGTATTCTGGAAATGTATTCAAGAAATGGGGGTGAGGTCACATGGCTAGAAGCAGGAACACAGGCACCTTTAGAAAGAAAAAAAAACCACATCCATGGATGGAAGTGAGCCAGTAGTCTAAATATACAACTCAAACAGTCTAAGTCACAGAGTACCTGAAGGTATAGTAAATTTACATAATGTGCTCTCCCCTTACTTTTCTATATCACAGGCCTTTTCCTTCCCAAGAGGAAGCCCAGATAAAGGCCTCTACCTTCCTTTGTAAACTGTCTTCATTCATATGTTAATTTCTATTCTCTTCTCAGACTCTGTTCTCTTGTCATACTCTGAGGCCCTGATTCAAACATGATCTTTTATTCTTTTGTTTTCTAGTCATAATAATGTAGTGATATTTGCTCCACCCATGACCTTGGCCTATAGGACCTGAAGGAGACAGTGCTTCCTGCCATTCTATGTGACCTCTTAAAAACAGAGGAATTGGGAGAGAGGTAGCTCAGTGGTTAAGAGCACTGATAGATGTTTCAGAGGAACTGGGTTATATTCCCAGGTTGTCCAGAGTCTGATCATGCCAGGATATAAAATAATAAATAAATAAATAAAATGGAGAAGGGACCACATGACCCTTCTCTCCTCTCTTTTTAAGACATCACATACAATGGCAGGAAGCATTGCTTCCTTTGGGCCCTTTAGCAGAAGGTCATAGGTGGAGCAAGTACAACTACTTAATATATTCAATGAATTTCAACCACATACAGCATGGCTAATCCAAGCTATAGTAAAAACAACTCAGAAAGGGATGATGAGAATCTCATAGTTGCTATATGCCTATCACAGACTTGAAAAGATGGCCACCATATGAGCTGTTTGGTATCTAATGTACCAATTATAGTACTGAAACAGTTTCTGTGGCTATTAAGGTTTCAGTTTCCTCATCCATTTGAGACCTGAAAATAGAAAATAGGGTTTATTATTTATTAAGGGGTGCAATGTTATTCTTTCAGTGGTGTTGTTTACCTTGCAAGGTACAACAAAACCCACTCCAAGAGTCTATTAAAGGGGAGGGAATAGGAAAGATGTGCATAGACCTATGAAAATGATAATGCAAGGAGAAGGGGGAGGGATAAGTGGAACACACTTTTATAGGTTCCACCTGCACATGCACATATGGACTTCCATTGCTACACCATGCATGTTCATAGATTACATGATCATGCAGCGCAGGGATTACATAGGATGTAAAGTCCTGGGATGAACAAGCATCTTGTCTGGCTACTGGACAGTGCATGTACAGTCATGTAGCTGGGGGAGTGGCTAGAAATTATAACAGTCTAGGAGAAAATTATAGGGATTTGTATATAAAACAAAGGAGACTGGAAGCCCTCACTCTCTTGGGTTTCACTAAGTCAGTGAAGAGTCACTTCATAAAGAAAATCAGGATCTTGCAATAAGTAGCTAACGTAAATAAACTATAAAAAGAAAGATACCCTGTAGGAGGTATGTCAGTGGAGGAACATGAAAGAATTGACTCTGTTCACTTCAAAATTGAAAGCAAAATGTACTGATCTGGGAGGTTCTTTTGTGCAAATCCTGAGTTTCAGTATTTGAAACTACAGAGGGATGTGCCATTGCAGGGTCTGATGTTTTTATAGTAAAGAGCAAAGAGGGAGAGGGCCTGACTTCATTCATAATATCCTGTATTTATTTAATTTATTATTTGATTCAGGTTGCCTGTTTATGTGAGATTTTCATCCTGGAGAATGTCATGGTGTTTTGCTGTGTAATAGTCAGGACTCTGTCAAAGAACTTATGGAATGAATCTCTCTCTCTCTCTTTCTGCATGTGTATGTGTTGAGTGTACACAAAGGGAATTTATTTGACTGACTGACAGACTGAAGTCCAACTAATCCAACAATGGCTAGGTGTAAATAGAAAGTCCAAGAATCCAGTAGCTGCTCAGTCCCATGATGTTGAACCTGGGTGTCTTGGCTTGTCTTCTGTATATATTTGAATTCTAAAGAAATAGCCTCCAATGAAAGTGAGGGAATGTATGTTATGGAAAGGTGAGGGCAAGCAGCTGAGGGTGGCAACCTTTATAGGCTTCCAGCAGAAGGTATATAGCCCAGATTAACTATATGGCTTCCAGCCTCAAGATCTGGATTAAAACTGTGTGTCAAACATACTCAAGATCTAGATCAAAAGCCTTTGCCTTCCAGTCTCAATATCCAGATCAAAGATATGTTGTCTTCCTGCCTCAAGATCCAGATCACAGTTGTGCCATCCATTTCTAGATAGTAGTTCATTCATGATATAGTCATGTTGAC
>LZPO01017748.1:30551-45486 GCA_001675575.1 Neotoma lepida | reverse complement strand
TAAGACATAAAAATGTTTGTTGACCATGATCAAATAGGCTTCATCTCACTGATGCAGGAATGGTTCAATGTAAAATTGAGCAAATGTAATCACTTGTATAAATCATTTATATAAACAAACTAAAAGAAAAGAGAATATATGAGCATTTCATTATATACAGGAAAGGTTTTTGACAAAATCCAATACTCCCTAATAATATAAGTCCTAGAGAAATTAGGGATAAAAGGGACATACTTAATCATAAAAAAGGAAGTTTACAGCAAGGCCTTAGCTACAAGTAATTTTAATGAAGAGAAACTCAAAGATATTCCACTATAATCAGGAAAAAGGATTGACTTCAAACTTTCCAGTTTGTATCTCCCTTATTTCCTCCACTTGACTTTTACTCCAGTTAAAACTTCATGTACTATACTGTATTTTATGAAGAAAGATGACAGAGTATCTATGTTTGCAGATGATATGAAACTATACACAAATGACCCTAAAAATTGGACCTGAAAACTCCCACAGCTAAAATATTCAGCAATATAGCTCAATACAAAAACTAATTTCTAAAAATAAATAGTCCTACTTTATACAAATGAGAGGGAATATAAGAAAATTTCAAAGAAACAACTCCTTCCAATGTAGCCTCAATTAATAAAAGCCATTTTTGGATATTTGTAGCCAAGCATTGAAAGAATAGTATGATAAAGACTTGAAGTCTGAAGAAGTTGAAGAAGATATCAAAAGATGGAAAGCTTTCCCATTTTCATGAATGTTTAGGATGAAAATTGTAGAAAAGGCCATTCCATCTGTCCTCGCTAGTATTGGGTCAATTTGACATTGGTGCATTTGTCTAAATTATTCTATTATTAATAAAAATTTGGAAGCTAGAAATCAAGACAAAATATAATAAATCCAAAGTGTAGTGGAGAATAAAACAGTTGACCCTACTCTCCATATTTCCCTGATTTAAATGCCCATGATTCTCTAAATACCACCCTACTTCTTCCTGTGCATCTCTCTCCTCCATGTGGAGTTTCTTCAATTTCAGCATCCATTTTTGAAGTAAATTAGTACTTCCCAGAGCAGACATGTCTCACTATTATGGAATAAATTCAGTGGCTTCAATATGTAAAATAACTCTGCATATTCAGTAAATATATTAAGAGGTCCAGGCATATGTAATAATACCAATAGAATAGCATATATTTCTGACTTTTGAACAGACTTATGAGGAGTTTTAGATACTGTAGTTATTTTTTCATGACTTATAGCCCACTTTTTCTGATGTATTTGCATCAATATAGAATGTAGGGCTTCCAGAAATTGGTGTTTCTCAAACTATATGAGGGAGGAACCAATTAGTTCTTTTTATAAACTGAAATCTCTTGCTTTTGGGGTATTTGTTGCTAATATCTCTCAACAAATTACTGCAATCTCTTTACCAATGTTCATTTTTTTTGTCCATAATTAGGAAATTTTAGCATTAGTAAAAGGTACCACAATTTCTGCTGGGTCTATTCCTGTTAATTGATGATGTCTCAATTTTTCTTTTAGAATCAATTCAGAAGCCTTTTCTACATCGATCTTTAATTTTTAACTCTATGTGGCAGAAATATCCATTCAAAAATAATATCTTCTGTCTGCATGGGAGTTCATGCAGGAGAATGAAATAGAAGGTAAAATAAACAGAATACAATCAAGCTCTGGATCCAAGTAATCTGAATGTGTATCCTGTAATTTCTGCTCTATCAAAGTCAATTATTTCTCATCTCATCCTCAGCTGAAAATTTTCATGGATTATTTAATCCCTTATCACTTTATAAATTTTGAAATAAATTACTTACTTCTCGTGTTCTAGTCCAATTGTTTGCAAGCAATATCTCCCAGGAATTTTTGAAAATAATTAAGAGTTCTTAATTGATCTTTCCTGATTTGCACTTTCTGTGATTGATTTTTTTATAAACCTATCTTATATCATAAGTACTTAATAGAATCTCCTACTTGTATTTTTTCTGAAGCAATTTGTAATCCACAAAAGGCAATTTTTCTTTAATTCTTTAAATGTTTTCCTAAGACAACTGTACCTGAATCAGCTAGTAAGATACTATGCATATAATAGTAAATTATAGATTGAAACTATGTAGGAATTATTTCTAATGGTGTTATACAAAATATTGACATCTGTTGGGATGTTTGAATCCCATGTGAAAGAAATTTCCATTGATACTTTTAAACTGGCAAGGAATTATTATAAGTAGGCACCAAGAAATCAAATTTCCCTCTATCCTATTCTTCTAAAGGTATAATAAAATGTAGCCTTGCTATGGGATGTCTTTTTGTATGCTGTGAATGTGTGTTGCTCTGATTGGTTGATAAATAAAGCCATTTGGCCTATGATAAGTCAGGTTATAACTAGGTGGGAAACTGAAGAGAGAGACAGAGAGAAGAAAGGCAGAGGGGAGAGATGTCAGCACCACCAGGACAAGCAAGATGTAAAAATACTGGTAAGCCATGGCAACATGACAACTTATAGATTAATAGAAATAGGTCAGGTTATAAGAGCTAGCTAGCAAAAAAGCCTGCCATAGGCCATGCAATTGGTAATTAATATTAAGCCTCTGAATGATTATTTTATAAGCAACTGTGGGACCTTGGGACCGGGTGAGACTGGAGAAACCCTCCAGCTACATTTGGCATCCAACATGGGGCTCCACTTTCCACCTAAAACTTGGGAGAACTTAAAAAGATATTCTAAAATTGAGCTAAGAATAGCTTCCTACTTTATGTCTCATGTGAGTCAAGATACAGAGACACCAAGGTACAGAAACACTGCAGCATTTGGGCTTTAGTGTAACATGGTGGATTCCCACTTTGGTACACAGAGGTATCTCCAAGCTGTGCAGCATGCTACATGGTGAATTTAGCTTTTACTCATACACACAAAAAGGATTTATGGGCCAGCTTCATGCTACCTGATGGCAGCATGGACCTCAGAGTTGGCAGGGTAAATGTGACTCTCTGAGTACTTCTGCTATGTTGAAAAACTGAATGGACAGAGTCAGCAGCCAAAGCTGCTGCTTTATGTCCTAGCCACACAGCTTAACAGTTTAAAATATCTCCAGACCAGAAAAGGATTATAGATTCAGAATAAGGCAGATTCAGATGGAATAAACCTCTAAATGGTTTACATTGTGTGTAAAAATGTACATAGGCTTGGTACAGAGAGGAAAAGGAGGATAGACCGCTATATAAAGAAATAGGTAGTTTTAAAAAATAAAATTTTTAAAGAGACAATAAGGATAATATAAAAATTAAGCCACATAAGGATGGAAATTACACAAAGAATCTGGATACTGCATAATATTATATTGTCTTTGGAATTTTTAACTGGAGAGAGACATTTGATTACAAAGGCTGCCGAGTTAAACCAATATGTATATTTAAAGATACCTTGACTTCAAAATTTGGATCTAAGGATTGCTTTGGTTCCAGGTTAAGATGGCTCAGATTTGATCAAGCCAGATCTCCTTAACCTTAACAGATGATACTTATCCACTAAGGTTATAGCTGATCTTCCCAGGACTTGACAATTATCTCAAATTTTCTCAGGATCCCTGTAAGATTGCCAGTGCCCCCCAACCAGCAGGAAGTAGTATGAGAAGCTATGCCCAAATTCCTAAAATATTATTTATAAATTTTTTTATTAAAGGGAATTGATTATAAATGCAATCTCTTTCTATAGAAGAAAAGGGGATATTATGCTAGGATGAAAGGGTAGTTTATTGAATCTACTTTTTAAAGAGCAACAAGTTGTTTGAAATGTTTTACATTGCTGTGAATTTTAGTTTACTGATACAAATTTAAAGTTAATTTTGTTATACTGTATGTATATTTTTACTCTTGTTTAAAGTATGTTTGTGGAGCTCATTTGAAATTGTAATGTATAATTAAGAAATACCTATTAATAATATCATCCATGGTAATCAAACTTATAGTAATATTAAGTTTTCTAGATATACATAGGTATATTTCAATTCAATAGGTAATCTTCAAACACTTCAAAGACCTACAAAATAAGGCATTTAAAGTGTTTTAAGAACTTTGACTTTTCTGTACAATGAGACACATCTGTTCCTGGCAGCACCAATTACTTCAAGGAGGATGATGGGCATTGAAGAAACTCATTATGGAGTTTGCTTTGTTTGTGGCAAAAGTTAGCCACTGAGCCAAAAAGTGCCCTTGTGTCGACTAATTGACAATGTTATATAAACTGGACATGCAGGATCCATAGGAAGGTGACCACTAAACTTTGCAAGATGAGATGATTCTTCAGGTTCCTGCTAGAGGAGACTGCCAGACATTCTATAGGACATAGGGAGAAGCAACTGAGAAACTCTAGGTCTATAGGCTAAAGATGGATGCCTCAATGTTGCAGAGGAACTATCCAGGCAGCCAGTTGTCTCTGTCATTCTAGATTTTTGGAAGTTGCTAACAATGCACTTCCTGTTTACTTAGGTAATAGTATATCTTTCTGGGGTCTTTGATGGAGTTGAAGACTAAATGGTTATAAATATAATTTTCCTTGGTTATGATAAAATAAATTAGATATGAAAATTTAGACTCACAAATATAGGCTAAATGATAGCATATTTTCTTTAATTTTGCCAAATACAAATAGACTAGATATTGTAACTGTAATTCTTGCTTGATAACTGTTCTATTATATATAATTTTACTATGTTAAAGTTAAAACTTTCATTTTTGATTGGACAGAAAAGGAAAAGTACTGTGGGATGTCTGTTTGGCCTTAGAAATAGTGACCAAAAGCCAAAAAAGGCCAGTGAAAGAAACACAGTTTGGCCCTCACATCAGGGGCCCCTAGCCCACAGAACTGACCAATCCCAGGGCAGGGAAAAAACTAGCCAATCCCTGTTGACTCCACCCCCTGGCCATTTTATATAAAGGGCCCCTGCCTGGGCAGTTAGAGCCGTTTTCTCCACCCTGGTAGAGGCAGCTACTCTCCTGGACTCCTTCTCCCCAAATAAATCTCTCTTTTAAAAGAGTTTTTCATTGCTGTGACGTCCCATAGTGGACTAAGCAAAGAGGAGTTGAACAGAAGATTGTTGCTACAATGTCCCACAGCGGACTGAGCAAAGGAGAGAGAGCTGAGTAACATCTTAGGCTGGAGAAGCAGAGCTCTGCTAGGAAGCCCCCATAAGTGGGGGCTAAGCAAAGCTCAGCTGTAGCAGCTCTCCAGGAGAGAAGCAGGATTGCTATATCCTGCCAGGAGACCATCCTCCACCACACCAGGTATAGCTTGACTCTCCTGAACTGTCAGGATACCCATCCCTGCTGAAGCAGTTCTAGGCCTGACTCTCCTGAACTATCAGGATACCCTTCCCTGCTGAAGCAGTTCCAGGCCTGACTCTCCTGAGCAGTCAAAACAACTTCCTATCCAAGGCTGGGCTGACTCTTTGCAGCCCCAGCCATCGGAGCAACTCCAACATTCAAGCAACTCCAAGGTGTCCGGGACACCTATAGGGCAGGGCTGTTCTGCACAGCCGGAGGTATCCAGGATCCCTCATCCTCCAAGGCTGGGCTGACTCCTTGCAGCCCCAGCTGTCAGAGCCCACTGAGTTGCAACTTTGTTACTTACATTTTGGTGCCTGAACTGGGACCAAGCCCACTGAGGTGCAACAAAGTACCTACATTTTTTAGAGGCGCAACAAAACACCTACGCCTACCCTGTTCTGAAAACTCAGTTCTAGCTCACTGGACTCCTCTGGGTTCTTCCCCATCTAGTGTTGAGGACATGTCTGTGTGAGACTGCAAATGACTGCAGCTGTGGGTTCTCTGCCACTTCTGCAGGCTCAGTGCCTGGCCGGCTCAATGCCTGGCACAGGTGAGTCCCTGTGCCTGCACCACCGGACCGCAAGGTAGGCAAGGGTCTGGAGACTGAAAGTAAGCACAGGAGACCTGGTCACTCTTGAGAAAGAATGCTATTTATTGAAGCTCAGGAGAACCTTAAATCTCCCTCACAACCCAGACCCTCATGGCCACAGCAGTCACTGGGAGGCACCCAAGGGCATTGGTAAAATACAATGTATCTTCCTTGTAAACAGATCAAACTTCCTTCTCTCAGTATCTGCATGGCCAAACAAGGCTGGAGGGAGCAAAATACAAAGTTCATAGAGAAACTGCAAACTGTTCTTGCTTCTCATCCTGGAGGGAGGACTGCCAGGCCCAACAAATCCCAAATCACACCTGAAGAGAACTGACTCATAAAGGTGGGATTCTCCCAGAGGTTGTCTGCCTTGACCGTCAGGGCTTCTGGTGGTCCTTAATATGGCACATTTGACCAGTGGTAGTCTCGTGTTTTGAAATAGAGAATCTATGTCTATATTATATTTTATAATATGTATAGCCATATTACACAAACACTTATATAATGGTTATTATAATAATATGCTGTCTGGTTCCTGCCATAGTAAAGTATTTTGTTTTTTAGTTTTTGGTTTTATTCACAGAAGAACATAAAGTTGTACATCTCTCTTGTCTTAAACAAAAACCTGTTTCCTTCCTCCTGGCTGCTCCCCCCCCCCATCTCTCCTTCACTAGCAGGCCCCACACTCTGCATACCATCCCCTACTGTCATTTTCTTCTGGCTCCCGATCCTCACCATTCTCCTGGGTCTCACTTCACCGATCACTTGCTAAGTGCCAAAGCCAGAAACTAATTTGTTTCTTTATTTTGTGACAGTATTTCACACTTCTTTGTGTTTTTTTCTTGAATTATGAGGAATTAATTGTCCCAATGGAAGGAAAGGGTTGAGAAAGAAGGCTGCTTCAGATGGAAAGTCAAACTTGAGGAAGCCTTCCTTGAATGGGAGCAGTAGCAGTGGACTCGGGTGGTAGAGTCATGAATGGGAGTTTGGAAGAAAAGAGGGACTGAGATAGTTCAAGGTTTTGACAATGAGAACTGAGGAGTGGGGACAGTCAGAAGTATTGGGTCTGTGTGGTTTTAACAAGCTGATTTTAAAGGGCTAGTGGGACTGTGATATTAATATTTATATCCAAAAAATTATATGTTGAAATCCTAACACCCAAAGCAATGGTACCAGTATGAGCTCTTCAAATGTCATACAGGCATGGCTATAGCCCTGTGTGCTTCTGTGCCATACCGATTAGGATCAGCACCCCAAGAAAAGGAGCTAGTTAGAGACAGCTTGGAGCCAGGAATCACGCTCTTACCAGGCGCCCACTCTGCAGATGCCTTGATGCTGAAGTCCCAGCTCTGGAGTGGAGAGGAATCAGTGTACGATGTTTGTAGCTCTGTAGCTTAGTTGATATAGTTACAGCCTCCTGAGTTGACAGGTAGCTTACAGAGCTGAGTCTCAATAGGGTAGAGAGCTTCTTAGGGCCATGAACAGAAGAACACTTGTCTAGGGAAGTGAGCAAATTGAGGATGGTTCTAAAACCTGCCCTTTGAGATGGCCGCAAAGCAGCTCAGCCAGAGATATAAAGAGGAGGCCAGAGAGCTTTGAAAATCTCAGAGAGGTTTGAGAATCTGGAGGAGCAGGAGGCAGTGGTAAAGACTGTGTGAGGGAAGTCAAATAAAGGAAGACAAATGGTTCCAGGAGAGCAAACTCAGATCTCATCTTGTCTTTATACTCCACACAGAGAGACTACTAAGTCTACCATGTTTTATCATTATTATCAAGATAGAATTCAAATTACACTTGCTTTTCAAAAACACCTAAAAAAAGTACCTAAAACTTGCTCATAGTTAAAAGATGTAAAACACTGTCTTCTTAGAGGTTAATCAGAGAAAACTGAATCTAGAAATGACTTTTATTATCTATTAAAAAATCAGTGTAAAATATTGAAAAGTAACCAAAATTTTCTACTTTCTCAATTAAAATAAGTGTAGTGCACAAAAGGAAAACTACAGTTTCTGTTGGCAACTATTCCCAAATTTATATTCTAAAATAATTATTACGTTGTTTGAATTGAACTTTTGATTTTGACATAAAGACTGTGGGAAAATTACCACAACTCAGAATGTACAACCAGTGGGCTTTCTTTTAAGTTGTGCTTTCTTTTTTGAAAAACAATTAGATGTGACATCACACACACACACATACACACACACACACACACACACACACACACACACTTGTACACATGCATACACACTCAAATTTTTATATTCCTGAGAAAAGTCCAAGAAATTGAAGAACAGAATGTCCCTTTAGGTCAAAACTATGAAACCAATTGTGACTTTGAACATTTAGGGTTTTATTCTGCAAGACTGTTCCTTCTGTCTTGGTTCTGCTATGTCAACTTCTATCATTTCTGAAAAGCCAGTTCTTTTATTTAATTATATCTGTTTTTGAATCTTATGCAGTTCAGTTTGGTACAGAGCTGGGCTGTTCTTGACTTTTGGTATTTTGTGGTAGGGAACAAAGATCATATTCCAGAAGAAAAATGTAAATGACATAATATGTTCTATACACACAATGAGGGTTTCCCACACTCTAAAAGTGAGGGGGCTAGAAGATAAAGTACCACAGTGGAGGCACAGCCTCTGTGTACTGTAGGCCATGCTTTGCCCCTATGAGAAGACAGCGAGAGACTGGAGGTCTGTATTCTTAATACATTGTTTTAATAAACAATGAAATTTAGGGTTTACTTTTTAATGGTAATGGTTTATTTTCCATTTGACATATGTAAGGTAATTTTTAGTGTTTGTCATAAAAGTCTGTAAACAAGGGATTGGAGGGATGGCTCAGTGGTTAAGAGCACTAACTGCTCTTCCAGAGGACCTGGGTTCAATTCCCAGCAACCACAGGGCAGCTCAGAACTGTCTGTAACTCAGTTCCAGGGAATCTGACACCCTCACTCAAACATACATGCAGGCAAAATACCAAGGCATATAAAATAAAAATAAATATTATAAAATGTCTGTAAATATCCTCCTTTAGTTTTGATCCATCAGGCAGAAATGACACTAGTGTAGAAACTCTAGTTACAAAAGTGGACTAAGGATGACTCTCACACTTGTCCACACATTCAAATGAGCTGCCTGCTTAATGATGCCCACACTTATTTACACAGCACCATTCCAATTCAGAGAGGAATGGGGCTGAGAAGATCTCCTATGAGCAGGCTTTCTTTGACATATAAATTGACACAGAAATTATATTTTTCTTTCTAGTACTGCTAACTTAGGCTAAGATAAAATATAAGTAAAAGCCATAAGACTGAACTTGATTTTCTTCTTTATTTTTATTTATATTTTTAATGAAATAACACCTCAAACCACTGGAAGAAAGAAGGCCAAGCCCGGTTACTCATGCAGGGAGACATATATCTAGAGCTACTAAAGATGACATGATGGCAGAGTGTGCCATTTTTATGGGGTGCATTCACAGATGATGGAAGCCACTACAGCTCCTGCTTTATTATCATTTTTAAATAGGCCACATCTAGGTACAAAAGGACCACGTCTTGGCCAGCTGAAATGTCACTCAAGATTTCTTATGACATGTCACTTCAATAATTCACAGCTTCCTGAGATGAATAATGAACTGTCTAGAGTGAGGAATGGAGCAGCATTCAGCTGAAGAGCTGCAGCAAGCTGGAGCTCCTGCAGGGACCACTGACCCATCCCCAGAGCTTGCAATCATTTTTCCTATCATGGTGACATTCAGGCATTGATTCCACACTCCTGCATTCCAGGAAACCACTTCTAAAAACCTTCCATAACCAGTCTGCCTTGTGATACTGGTATGAAGAAAAAGGGTCTTTGGGGGATTTTAACCCAACACATACGCTACTTTGCACATAAGTCAAATTTCTTTTCAGGCAAAAACTTTAGTGTTGTTGCAATAAACCACATGCATGAGAAATAGCATTTGAATGTGAACGTGCTAGGCCTCTGATTCAACATAAAAACAAAAACATTATGGACAATGTGAAAATTGAGGGCATTTTCTTGAAAGGATAAGAAAAATTTCATTTTTTTCCCTTTCTTTCTCACATCTCTTTTCAGTCCTTTAAAATTCCTAAAGGATTTCCTCTAAAAATGCACTTTAAAAAAAGCTAAGTGTTTCCTGGTCTGCACAGAGTTCCCAGGAAAAGAAATCATGTTATTCCAAGGCTTTGATGATCTAAGACTCCCCCAACACACCTCATTAATGCTCCCTGTCACACAGCAGACCATCCAACAGATGGTCCGCAAGTCTTTTAACGTAGTCTTCCTATTTCCACTGAGAAAATTCACAGTACATCTGCCCTCCCCTCCTTCTCAGGCAGCGTCTCATGTGAACAAGTTCTTATCATGGGTGGTAGAAACCCAAGATCAAGTTTAAGAGCATAAGGGGATTTCTTCCTCTGGCTGGTGCATTAACCACATGCACTGAGTTCAGTCTTTTTGGAACAGTGCAAATCATTAAAAATGTTAGATCCATGTAGACCACCACTCTTTTGCACAAACCCAGGAAAGGGAGTGGACCCGCCAAACATTCATTTCAATTTCAATTTCAATTTTTTTACGATGTTAACCATTCACACATTCAACCTCAACTCCCTTCATTCAAGATTCTTTTCCATGAACATTTCAAATCTAGCTTCAAGGAAGCTCAGGTTTCTCATTAAGTTCTCACATCCCCTACAACATGCTTGTGTTCCACTTCTACTGTGATTCTGTCTGCTTCCCCTTCATTTTAGACTGTGATCCATGAGGGCAACAAAGTTCTCCTCCCCGATCTTTAGAGTGATCTCTGAGATACTCAGTAAATTGTTATTTACGCTATAGTAGCAGTTTTGTGCTGGTAATATGAACTGGTTACATAAAGATCAAATGACTTTTCATTTAAAACTGAATTTTAAATGTTTCATAGGCTGGGGAAGTGACTCAGTGGGTAGAGGGCTTACTGGGCAAGTTATGAGAACCTGACTTTGAATACCCAGAGGCCACATAAAGCCAGGTGTGGTGGCATTTTTGTAACCCCAATGCTCCTGTGGGGGATGGGAGGTTGAGACAGGAGGATCCCTGGAAGCTCATGGGCCAGCTAGGCTGTGTGTGCATTAGTGAACAGGTTATCCTACTTCAAACAAGACTGAAGGCAGGGACTGACATAGGCCATACATGTGCACACACACACTCAGATGCAGGAACACACATACACACACACACAAAGTAACAAAATAGTGTGTGTTCTGATCACCCAGACTGTGCCCTCATGTCAACAGTGAAATTTCTTCTGGTTTTAAAATAACAGGCATTAGGCGGGCAGTAGTGGCGCACGCCTTTAATACCAGCACTCGGGAGGCAGAGGCAGGCGGATTTCTGTGAATTTGAGGCCAGCCCGGGCCACCAAGTGAGTTCCAAGAAAGGTGCAAAGCTATACAGAGAAACCCTGTCTTGGGGGAGAAAAAAGATAACAGGTGTCAGTGTCTTTCTCCTCAAATTCCAAGGGTCAATCATGGCTGAGTTCCTTCACGAGCTCATTGGCAGGCCTGTCTTCCCTGGGGCCTTGTTCTTTCATGTATTGTATGGGTGGGCTATGAGACATCCTGATAGTGCTTTCATCCTTGGTACTCTTATTCTCTGATGGTCACGCAGCTTTGCTTTTGTTTGGGGATGGCTGTTATCCACTCCTCATATACTCCTACATCAGGACCTTCTCCGTAATCTGATTCTGTTTCCAGTGATTTCTGAAGCTCGTTCTCTGCAAGGTGAGCTGTTAACTTACTGTTGCCAATCCAGTGCCTTTCCAACATCTCTGTAGTCCAGTGTGTCTCTGCTGGCCTGGACACTGTTGGTTGTCCTTCCTCCAACTTCTATTGCTGCTCTTCCTTTTCTTTTCTTTCCCTTCAACTGTGGGTATTTCCCCAATAGGGTCTTCTATCTCTACTCCTTCTCTGTATACCATCTCCTTTGGGTAACAAATCAATTTTATAAACTTCAGTTGGAACACACATCACTATATATAGGTTTTCCTGTATGGTGGGTAGTATTAACTAGGTTTGCTTGTTGCTGCTTCCTGTGTGAATTTAAAGTGACTGTCAGACTAGAGTGACCTGAAAAATCAAGGCACTTTTCTGAGTCCTCACCAAAGGGGCAAGAGAAGAGCTGCCTCCTCTGAGCAGGACTAAAGGAACAGTGGGAGCCACAGAGGGGCTTCTGAGTCTCTTAAGAGCTTGACTTGGTTTCTAAGGAGGACACCGACTGTTGAAACTTCCTTCCTTTTGTCTTCAGCTGCTGTGATGCTCAGATGTGATGGGCATGGCCTACTCAGCAAATTCTTTAGACTTTATGACAGACTTTTTTATTAAAGCCCCTCTTGGTTTCACATTCTTTTCCTGTATTTGTTTTGCTTTGATTTTCTCACTAGTTACTTTGACGTCTGTAGAATCATCAGATGCATCTCTAGATCTGAAATGCTCACTGGAATGAAGTGAGGTAGAGTTGATAGCATTCACACTTGGGCATTGCAGCAAGGCAGTAATGAGGCTGATAAATGTTCAATTTCTGTGACTTCACTTGCCTCAGATGCATGATGCTAGGCCCAGCTTCTCCAGGTCCCACCTGTGGAGCTGAAGCAGAAGTCACTTCTATCACAAACCCAGAGTGTAAGCCCACAGAAGCTTATATAGAAAAACAAGTGGGGATTGGGAGGGATGCAAGCACTTGTGGTAAGGCTTATAGTGAGCTGCAATTTCTTTGCAATTTAAGCTGTGCTGCCTGTCCTGGCCCCACCTTCCTCTCCCTGTACTGTTCTAAACCAGGAATGTTGTCTGGCTGCCCTTCCCCTTCATAGGTCAGGTTCAGCAGCCTTGCACTGATGAGGGAAAATGTAAGGATTCTGTTTGAAAATTAATTCAAGTCAAGCTATAAAACAAGACAAAAGAAAAATAAAGTCTCAGACAGATTCCTATGATGTAGTGACAGCTATCTGCTTGTAAAAACACCACTAGATGAAACAGCACAGCTTTGTGAGAAGAAGAGTGAGCTGGACACCTGGAACCTTGCTTTCTCATCAGCAACGAGTATGGCCATTTTAGCTCCATGAACTTGTTTCTGCATGCATGTCAGTAAGATGTTTGAGAGAGTGACCTGCCAGTTGTCCAATACTAAATTCAGCTGTCACATGATAGCTGTATTTCCCAGACTGGAGAGGCTATTTAAGCCAGTGAGGAGCAGGGGACATTTCCATGTGAACTGTGGTGATTCACATATTTCACACAAAACATACCCATATTTTCTAGTCTGACTGGCTGTTTTCATTGCTGTTCACCTCTGTTACTTATATGACTTTGGACAGTTTACTTAAAGTTTCATGGACATCCATTTGCTGGTTTGTAAGGGAACAATAACAGTAATGATGTTATGAGTTGTCAAGGAGATTATCACAGAACACCATGATGTTAACACACATAGGAGCTCAATAAGTACAGTTATTTGATGACCATGGGCACAAAGAAGTGGTTGGCCATATTTGTAATTGTAGATTGCCCTTTTCTTTTGTTAATTATTGTTACTATATTCTCAAGAGCAGTGTGTATTAGGTGCATCTAATTGTTAAGTATTGGGCAAGGGAAGACTCTCAAGCAGGAAACAAATGGCAACAGAGTACAACAGGAAACAATACTATGGAACTCAGAGGCGAAATATATTATATTTAGAGACTTTGAAGAGAAAAGATGAGCCAGTGAATGTAATCATAGAAGAAAACGTAATGTGGTGGGTAGGGGCAAGTGAAGGGAGGAGAGAAACTCTAGGTGGCAGGAGGATTGAATGCAGCTCAGGCAAGTTGCAGGGACTCATGACTGATGTTATCCCTACCTTCATCATCAACATAATTATCATTTCAACAACAGTGGCTACTACCAGTTATTGCTGCTGCTGGTAACACTCAAAATATGTAGGAGAAAGTTGCTCACTTCTAAGAATGTGGTTTCCTAGTTGGCAGAAAAAATGCCAAATCCATTTCTTCATCCAATAAAAACTTACTGAGTGTGTAGTATTTGCCAAATAACAAACTGGGAAAGTGAAAAAAGCAAAGAACAAGAAACACAGGGAACAACAGAGAAAGCACAGGGGCTAGGCACAGGCCTTGTCTTTTAAGAGGCTGAGGTGGGAAAGCAGCTAAAAGGGGCTACTCAGAGTCAAGCCAATTTGCTTTTGGGGGAAGAAATGAATGTCGAAACATTTGTATGCCTCAAATATTATATTACAGTAATTGTATGGTGTGATCTATCTAGCATTTCTAATACCATTTCTGTTGGAAATGTGTCCAGAGTTTGGGATACAATGTACACATCTCTCCCTGCAGCAGTCTAGATAGGATAACCTCAAAATGTGAGGACAATGACAGACAGGAGATGGACCTGAGGCTATTGTGGTGGTTTGTGTAAGAATGGCCCCATAGGTTCATATATTTGAATGCCTGGTCACCAAGGAGTGGAACTTTTGAAAGGATTATAAGGACTAGGAGGTGTGGACTTGTTGGAGGGAGTATGTCACTGGGGGTAGGCTTTGAGGTTTCAAAATCCCATTCTCAGTTCAGTCCCCCCAACACACTTATTCTCTCTCTTGGCCTGTGATCAGGAAGTAGCTCTCACCTACTTCTCCAGCACCAGGCCTGCCTGCCATGCTCCCTGCCATGATACCACCTCTGAAACTAAGCAAGTCCTCAATTAAATGCTTTCTCTTATAAGAGTTGCCTTGGTCATGGTGTCTCTTTACAGCAATAGAACAGTAACTAAGACTATTGTAAAAGAAAAACCAGGGCAGTGGTGGCGCATGCCTTTAATCCCAGCACTCGGGAGGCAGAGGCAGGTGGATCTCTATGAGTTCGAGGCCAGCCTGGGCTACCAAGTGAGTTCCAGGAAAGGTGCAAAAGCTACACAGAGAAACCCTGTCTCGAAAAACCAAAAAA
>LZPO01017748.1:13841-27332 GCA_001675575.1 Neotoma lepida | reverse complement strand
TGCAAATCAAAACAACTTTGAGATACCATCTTACACCTATCAGAATGGCTAAGATCAAAAACACTGAGGACAGCTTATGTTGGAGAGGATGTGGAAAAAGGGGAACACTCCTCCACTGTTGGTGGGAGTGCAACCTTGTACAGCCACTTTGGAAAAAGGAACTCTTTCAACTCATCCTCTTAATATCCTGACCCCTTAATTAGTAGACAAGTATGCATTAAAGTCCATTGACTTTTTGGGGGGAAGATTTAGTTTAACTTTCTCTGAGGGGACAGAGCTCAGTGAAAAGTTTGTACATTTTAGGACTTTTAGGGAGTTTACTGAGAAAACAAAAGGAATTTTTTTACACCATGAAATAGTATAGCTTCAACATATTTTTTAAAACCTTGGATAAACATCACAAGAAAGGGCCAGGCATTCCAATCCTGCAGATCATCTGGATGGTTTAGGGACTGAGGGTTGAAAAGAGATAGACTAAAATGTTCTTATCTTGAGATAAAGCCTAAAAGGTTGGCCATCCCCTTAATCCTGATTTCCTCAGATGTTTCCACAGGATGAACTCAGTGAAACACTACCAACAATGTGCCTGGCAAGTGAAGAGAAGACACCAGACCTGGGTGAACTTGGCAATGAGCTGCAAGTGATGGTACTTAGCATCTGTGACCCTGTTTCCAGAAGTTCAGAAGCTGGTCAAAGAGAAGAAGAAACCATAGCAACCCAATATGGGTTACACTTGAACACAGCCTGACTCTTACCAAATAGGGCTGTTTTCTTGTGGCGGGGGGAAATACTAACTAGTTGATAGTATTACGATGTCTTAACTCACTCAGTTCTCACAATTCCCACCAGACAAGCTTAATTATTATTCTCATTTTGGAGATGGCAATTCTGGGAGATTAAGTAAGCTGCCTGAGGACAAGTGGATTCTAAGTGGAGGAGCCAATCCTTGAACCCAGGCAATCTGGCTCCAGATTCCATGCTATTAAGGCCTCATGCCTCTCTTTAGTACAATCCATACAAGCTGATCTAAGGCTAGCCTCTAAACCTTAAGAAAGATGAAGGGGCAATAACAGTGAGAAGATTGGTTTTCACAAACACATCAGATCTGTCCAGGTTGATGAACTGCCCAAAGAGGTGCTTGGCTTCTATGTGCAGCCCACTGTGCCTGTGTCCTTCCGAAAACAGAGAACACTGCTGTATTGATCCTTTTATTTATACATTGATCCTCTAACATCATAGAAATTGTCATTTGAACTAATTGGATTCTCAGAATAATTGGTTTCCTCTTAGAAAACAAATTCCTCAGGTGTTTTGCAAATCAATCTTGGCATTAAGTCTTTGTAGAATATCCACATTGGAGAGCCAGCAAGAGACCATTATTGATTAGCATTTCTTTCCTTGGGAATGGCCTTTAAATTAGGTGAGCTGTCCAGAAAGCTGCCTTTCAAATCATGACCTCTTTCCTAAATTGGTCTCCAACATTTTGTTTATGAGGAAGAAAAAGGAGGAGGGGGAGGATGATGACAGTATTGAGAAGGAAGGATCAGAAGAAGTGACACAGCCAATTACTGAAGGAGACACTTATTTCTTAGTATACCAAAGAAATGGCTTGGCTTATTAATCATGCTAAAGAAAAGATAAGGCCCAATTCAATGAGTTTATAAACAGATGTTTGCTGATACAAGTTAAAAACAAAGGATGGCCAGTGTGATGGTTCAGCAGGTAAAGGTGCTTGCTGTCAGTCCTAAGGTCCACACATGGAAGAACAGAACTGACTATCCCAAATTGCTACCTAGCCTCCAATGTGTGAGGTGTGTACAGAATAAAAACAAACATAATAAAAATTTTAAAAATGAAATTAGGTAAGCCAATTGAAAAAGCTAAACATTAAACTCAGGAACATCAGTGTTCATTCAAATCTAAAATAATCAGCTTTTAAACAATGGCAGATTAATTACCAGTGACAAAAAATGATTCATTGCATGAAAGCCAGCAGTCTAGCTGAGTTCTGGTGAGTCTTGTATAGGAAGCAATTTTATCAGGAGGAATCAGCAGAGACCTGTTCTCTGGCTGAGGAAATGCAGGCTAACATCACTTTTGAACTTGACTTGAGATTGCCACTAGGAATGGCATGAGAATAAAAGATGGAAAAAGAGCAATTGCAAAGAGAAGAAAAATCACGCTTGTTCCTAAAAATGCTGCTGCCTTGTTTGATGAACTAGCCTATTTATTTTGGCTCCAATTAAACTCAAGAATGTTTCTGCATATTTTACAGTGTAGTTTATAGACATCAAAGGAACAATCTCCCCTTTCATCATTATTTACACGTAAAAATAATGCAATTTGTGATGCATGTGCAATGCAACTTCTTAAAAAGCTCTTGAGTCTATTTTATTAATTGCTTGAGATTTAAAGTTAAACAAGGGTGAGATGCAAGCCATCTGTTACTCTGAAATATTTGACCACCAAATCTTGTTTTAATAATGAGATGTTGAACAGCCATATGAATATTTATGTAAGTGATTGGAGGGCTTTATGAAAACTCCTGAAGCAAGTGACAGAAACATAAAAGCAAAAGGGTTCTAACTCTCTTGAAAAAAATGGAGGCTTTTTTTGTTTTTAGTCTACTCTTTCCTCTGTGTTTCCAACACTAAAGCCTTCCTGTAACCTACCCAGCACTCCAGCTCTGTGCTGCTCCAAAGCTTTAGTTTCTGCTACAGTGGCTGTGATGGCAACAGCCTCCTCCTGATACCCCTGGGAATGACAATTCACTCTTTTTGGGTAGCAAAACTCACTGCATTGATTTTTTTCCCACCAATATGCATTTGAAGAAAATGATCCATGTCAAATATTACATGTAATTTGTTCCTTTATTGATTCTCACTTCCTTAGAACTTTCATATAAAGCTCCATCTTTTCATGTTGTAGTATGTGTAAAAGCATGAGTTAGAATTGCCAGATGTTTCTTCTGATTGATGCAGAATTATTTATGGTAATAGAACCATCTATTAACACCCCTATTTTACTAATATTTTATAATATTCCAAATTAATACATCTCTATATATTCATTCTATATTTTTCTTTTGGTAGAAAAGCACACACACATAGTCTACATGTATAGACACACTGCATCTTCTTTTTAAAAAAGTATCCGTGTATCTCATCCTAACCCTGTTGGAGTCAAGTGTTTGAGCTCTGCAGCAACAAAGATGCTCTGAAAGCAAGTCCACAGGCAGTGGGCTCTCAGCCCAGCTGCTCCATGGGCTTTTCTCTGAATGTCAATCTAGCCCTCTTATATCTTCTGCAGAGGTGATCCTGCTGTCCTCAAAGCTGTCCACCCCACCCCTGGAGCCATCATCATACTCTGTTCCTCAGGTTATTACATTTCCTCTAGCCATCTTCTTATCTCCTTCCAAATTCTACTTCCTAGTCCTTCAAGTGAGATGACCTCATAAGATTGCTAGGAAGAAAGACTTAAGATTAGCTTTATGTTTGTAACATGTGAATTATTTCAAGTAGTTAAAAATGCTAACACATCAAGAATGTCTGCATCCTAGTTTGCTAACCTAAATGCTCATGTATTTGACTGTAAATTTGTGGGGAAAAGGAGGTGTGACAATACCAGCTTCTCCTTAAAACTTGTCACTAGGTTTTATTTATATGTGTGCACACATACATGAATAAGAAGGCACTTGCACACATCTGGAGGTGTGAGAACAATTTGCAGGAATCGGTTCTCTCTTTACACCCTGTAGGTCTTGGGATGGAACTCAGGTTATTAAGATTGGCAGCAGGTACCTTTACTGGATGAACTGTATCATTGCCCTCCATTTCTCCTTAAAATGTTACATTTAATTAACTAACTAATGAATTAGCATGTGTGCACGCAACAGTGTGTGTCTAGCTTGGAGGACTACTTGTAGAATCAGTTTCCTCCTACCATGTGGGTTCTGGGAGAATTGAACTCAAGTCATAAGGCTTAGTGGTAAATGTCCTTACCCATGACTACTTACAATCCTGTCCACTTCCATAACACCAAAGTTAGGACTGATGTAGTTACAGGTGCTGTCACAAAAGTCAATCATAGGTATAAAATGTTTACTAACCAAGGACCGTATTCTTTAAGTCAGTTTAGACTCATTTACTGAGTGCCCATTACTGTGTAGAAATCAGAAGTATGAGACATGAAACTTAAGCACAGCAGGATTTTATGATGTGTAGAGTCTCCAAGCACTGGGCTGGAAGAAATGCTTCATGGAGGAAGTGGATGTGACCTTGAAATATCTTTGCTAATATATCAGGCATTCCCTAGAGGTGCAAAGGCTACAGTGGGAAGGAAGATGCCAGGAGGAAGCAAGTGGTAGGAACATAGTAGATGCTTATGGGCAGTCAGGCAGCTTGACTAGGACAACACGGGCATCAAGAGACCAGAGGAGGCTGCATAGCTTGACAGCCAGGGGAAAGTCTAATTTTGAGGTTTGATAGTTTGGTAACCATTGTTAAGAGATTAAAACATCATAAGACATAAAATAAAGAAGCCCATCCCCATAACTATCATTACCCATTTGAGACCCAGTCAGGATATTTTAAACTGAGCCATGTTTAAATGTATAAACATGACCATCTGCAATTTTTACTCACTACATACTGGCTATCTTGCTCCATTGTCACTAGCACCCACTTTGTAAGTATTTTATTGTACAGATATATTATCATTTATTTCCCCACATTTTTGCTCTAGTAACCCCCAAAAGACATTGAATATACATGCAAGTACATCTTCTATAAGATAAATTCTTTTGTCGACCTGCTGGACCAAAGGATCTAGGCTGCACTGAGTTTCCTTTCATTAATGGTACATGAGACCATGTAACTCCTATATCTTCACCTTCAGTTGTTTCCAAATTCAAAATATATGCTGATCTGATGGTAGCTGGACCCTTGAAAGTACACTTTTGATGTCCATTTCTTTCCTCTTGAGGGAGAGGGAACATATGTCTCATGTTGTCAAACACTGATGTTCTGTATGTGAATCCCATCTTCACATCTTTGTTCCTCAGGGGCAGGGGTCTGAGTATTTCCCTACTAACTTCTGTGCACTCCTTGTAATCTGGGGATATCACAGTGGTCTAAGAATTTGCTGATAGTTTTTCATCGTGGAATGGCACTGAGAGTTTTGGCAAGGACATCAGCTGAGGAGATGCAGTTTTAAATTAATTACAAATCAAGAAAAGCTCTGAATAGGGTTATCAGAAAATAAGAAATATGTTTAAGAACTCTGGTGATAGACAAGATAAATTGGGGTGAAAGAACAAAAAGGACAAAGATGAACCCCAAGTTTCTAACAGGAAACAGAAAGACTGAGGGTATAAGATGGGAAGGAAGAGCCAGTTGGGAGGATGATAATTCATTGTGATAGTTTCTGACTTGGAAATAATAATACATCCTCCCCACAAAGGTAGTTTACAGATTGTGTAAGATACAGGACCAACCAGGAAGCAGGCGGAGGCTTCTGGGAATTATCTCCAGAGAAGTGATAGCTAAAGTCAGTGAGGTGAGGTCATAGTGGAAGCGAAGATGAGAGGTAAATCCCAGAATGTCAACGTGAGGACACATTCTGAGGAAGAGGAAAAGCATAGACAGCAAGAGTGGAGTGACTGATAGATCAGGGATTTACAAGCTACAGCCAGCACTAAGTCTGTTCTTGTAAATAAAGTTAATTGGAACGTAGCCACAGCCAATTATGGATAGATTATCTGTCACTGCATTTTACCACAATAGTGTGCATGGCCTGCAAAGCCTATAACTTTTCACCATCTAGCCTTTTATAGAAAGTTTGATAACCGTTGATCTAGAAGGATAACAGTTGGGTATAATCAAATGACATGAGGAATATCATTATACACAGAAAAACAGAGAAGATGTAACAGGGTGCTTTGCAATATTTCTGTATTATGCTGATTACAAAGGAAATTTAAGAATGGAAAAAATAGGGTAAAATAATACCTTTATCAGAGGAGCAAGAAGTTAATTGGTAGCTCTTAGGAGTTACAGAGGGTTGTTATGGCAGGCCTGTCTGGATGCATGAGCTCTTGTGACAACAAGGCTAAGGAGCACCATCATCATGGAGACTGAAATTGGGAGTCAATTTCATCAAGAAAGTGGGGGATCTCACAGAACTGCTGCAGCAACGTACCTGGGTCTCAGAACTGGGTCTCCAAAAATAGCAATGTGACAGTGTACACTTATTCACAGTGTACTATTGAAGCACTCCTGACATCAGAGCTACAAGCTTGCTCAAGTCATGCAGGCTGCCTCCGGCATATCACTGATGTAAGACTATCTCTGGATGCTGCTGTTGCTGGCAAAAAGGCTGGGAAAACAAGACCAAAGTGCTGTTCTAGGAACAGTCCAGAGATGCAAGAGATAGAATGATGGTAACTATGAAGAGGTAATATCCTGGTTAGATCCTGTGTCAACTGGACATAAGCCAGAGTCATCTGGGAAGAGGAACCTCAACTAAGAAAACGCCTCCATCAGACTGCCTATGGGCAAACTGTGGGGTACTTTCTTAGTTAGCTATTGATATGGGATGGTTTAGCTTACCACAGGTGGTGCCTCCCCCTGGGTAGGTGGTCCTGGATGCTCTAAAAAACTCATGCATACATCTATGAGCTCTTTAAGACTCAGGTGTTGCCTCTTCTGTGATGCCTTAGAATGAGCAGCCCGGGTGAACTGTGTAAGTTCCTCAGTGGCATTTTTGGAGCACTGTAATACTGAGCCAGCCCCTCACACAGATCCTGAAGTAGAAACCAGAGTATGTAGGTCCTAGGGAGGTGAGAGGATGCTTTTCCACAGGAGGGACTGGGACAATACACACTACTCAGATAGAAACAAAATTGAACAGTAAAATGCATAAAAATCTCTAATAAATAAATATATCTCTAATAAATAAATTATAAAAATATTATAAATAAATTTATAATAGAGATTATAAACACCCTCAGTATCAGGCAGATCTGTTGGTAAACATGTTAACCACAGCCTTTTGAAAAGAATTTGTGACTTTCTAGACTTCAGGAATAGGACATGTGGACCCATGATTTGATTCACTCTTTTTTTTTCATAACCTGAACTGTAAGCTTGTCAAGAACAAGAATTGACTATGTTTTGGTGGAAGTATTAAAAGAATGCTGGACAAATGAGTGCCTCTTCCCTGTAAACCAAGGCTCTAGTAACTAGTGATACCCCTGGTTTCTCAGGATTAACTTATGGCAGCGAGCTGGTAAATGTGATAATATAACAGATATGGTAAAAGAACTCATATCTTTGAAGAATTATGTGTCATGGCATTTTAAACATGATTTGTCTTTATAAGTTCCCCATCCCCATGAACCTTTCTACTCCCAGCAGACCCCTTTCAACTTAAATATCATGTGTGAGAACCTTATAAAATATATCTTGCCTCGTTAGGCAGAATCTAATAGAGTGCCACCTTGCATGTCTGGGGAACAAAACTTACACGCTCCTGGGAAGTGTCTATAGAAGGCTGTAGGCCAGAGTCAGGTTCCTGAATGATAGTTATCACTATTCTTGGAGCTCACAGACGTTCATCCAAAGAAATGTTAGAGACTGTTCTGTAGGATATTGTGGAATGTTCCTTTGGCCCCTCTGCACCCCCAGAGCTAAGCCCTTTCTTTGAAGCACAAGTATTGAAAGTTCCTCACTGTGAGGCCAGATATCCAAGCAGAGATTTCACATCAAGGAGAAAAGTTGTAAAAAGTGCTGCTTGCAGGCACAGAAAAGAGCTTTTAAAACGATGATGCTTCTCTCCCTCAGCCACTGACTGGAGTACATGAGAAGAGATCAGCTGTCAGAAATCTGCTGAAATCTGCTAGAAATCTGCTCTGTTAATAGAAGGCTTGAGAGGGAAAGGAATATTTCATAAACTTGGGCAGTTCTCACTGCACTGAGAGCTTATATAAACCAATTTCTAAAGAATAAAATCACAAGCCTCTTGAGTTTTAGTAGCATTGAGACACAGAAAGAAATCTTGGCCTAGCCTCAAATGGCTTTCTTTGGGACCTGTTTATTATTTAATTCTTGCCTTCCCTGTGTGCGTGTCCTAAGGACACAGAAGAAAGTGGCATCTTCTTTGTGCTCTCCTGAATTAGAACTAATGATGCTAAGAATCGAAAGGTGTTTTCCACCCCACCCAAGACTTGCCTGCTCACTCAAAAGGAAGACATTCACTGTATCATAATCCTAAGTGTCATTTTCCTAGAAGATAAGCTTGGTAACAGTGTGGCAGTGAGTTATGACCTTGCTTCAGAGCACGGAGAAGCAGTGATAACAGAGAGCAAAGGGGAGGTGAACAGCTCTCAAGTGCTTCCCTGCTTCCCAGCAGCTCTAGCCTCTGGCAAATTTTTACTTCATTCCAAAACTCACCCAAAAAGATTCTTTATTCAATGGACAAAATCTTTCAAGCTGTATGGAAAATACTTTTGAGCTCTTAAAACACTGCTTTGTATATACTAAACCAGAGAATAAATTGGAGTTTGATGAGCAAATGGATGAGGATGTGAGAAAGAGCAATTACAAGAATAGGAGACAGATTCCTTGGAACCAGTGGTTTGGTCCACTGTACTGTGACTGTGTGGCTAATTTTACTACAGCATTGTCCAAAAAATAATGGCTATGGTTAATCAACAACTAGAAAATACATGGACCATTTTGCTTTTTAATAGTTAAAAATGAAATATATGTTTGAAGTTTTTGTTACTTTAATAATTTTGAACTATATTAGTGATAGTTTGAGGCAATATAATAAACACAATTGCCAAAATATATAAATTTAAGCCTCACAACCAAAATTATTAAATAATCCCTATCATATTCTTATGTATACATGTGTGTAATTATATATTACACATATATAATTCCTATCACATATGTACATACATATATATATGTAAAATTCTTATCCTAGTCTTATATGTCCATGTGGAAATGTATATACGCATATATAATTCTTGTCATTCTCTTACAGGTACATGTGTGTGAATATACATATATATAATACAATTCCTATCATATTCTTACGTACACATGTGTATTAATATATGACATATATATATAGTTCCTATCATATTCTTACATGTTTATGTGTGTGAATATACATATATAATACAATTCCTATTATATCCTTATGTATACATGTTTATGAATATGTATACACATATATAATTCCTATCATATTGTTATGTATGCATATGTATGAATATATACATATATAATTTCTATCACATTCTTACATGTACATGTGTGTGAATATATATACATGCAATACATGTGTAGGCATGAGCTCTGTATTATGTATACTCCTACTTGATAGAAGAGCTAACGATAAGTTCATTTTATTACACAATTCTGTGATGACTTAACTGACTTCTTTGTATCAGAAACTTAGTCTCTGGTTAACCTCTAGAATTTGAAAGACCTTTTTATGTTCATCAGTATTCATTTCATACCTACCTTTGTTGGGGTTTCTATTGCTGTGATAAAACACCATGACAAAAAGCAATTTTGGGGAGGAAAGGGTTTTATTTCCTTTGGGAGGGAAGGGTTTATTTCAGCTTACAACCCTCATATCACACTCCATCTTTGTAAGACATCAGAAAAGGCACTCAAGGGAGGGACCTGGGGGCAGATGCAGAGGGCTGGGGAACACTGCTTACTGGTTAGCTCCCCGTGGTTTGGCATGGATGCTGAAACTCACCAGCCAATGAGATGGGAAGAAGCAGGACACCAGCCAAGCTGTTCTCAAAGGGTTTGGCCTTTAAATACCTCTTCATTCTTAAAAAGGAACCATTCTAGGGCCAGCAAGATGGCTCAATAGAAAGAGGTATCCTCCACCAGGCCTGATGATGATTTCAGTCTCTGGAACCCGCACAGGGGAGAGGTGAGAAAAGATGCCCTCTGATTTCATACTGTAATGTGGAATCTGAAACTCTCACGTGTGAACTTTATATGCAGTTACATTGAAATCCCTAGGTCTCTTTTGTGCATCGAATGGATCTTTTACTTATGAAGGGCTTTGTAACATTGGGCATTGATCATTTGAAAAACGTGGTTTAATGAATCATATAAATCTTTCAACTAGAGATGCATCATTCTCTTCCTGCCCCTTTTTTACCACTTGCAAAGTCACTGATCTCATCAGAAATTTTTAAGCATTGCCAAGCTGTCAAGCTCACAACAATGATACCAGTTTTCCTAAATTCTAACTTATTCGATGGTTCCTTGTGTCCAACCAGGAGGATGCAGCAGAAATGGTGACTTTAGCACAAGCTGTGAATGCTGGAGCATTGCCAGCAGTTCAGCAGGATTGTTTGGACACAGACCTCATCCGGAAACTGGCATATGTAGCTGCTGGGGATCTGGCACCCACAAATGCCTTCCACGGTGGTTTGGCTGCTCAGGAGGTCATGAAGGTCAGCAGGGATGGGAAAGGGTGTGGGCTGCTGTGCCCTTCTGATTCCATCACTGCCTCTTAGTTGCTGTCACTCCCAGCAACTGTAGCTGCTGACAGTGCTCTATCCCCAGGCTTGTTCTGGAAAGTTTATGCCCATTAAGCAGTGGCTGTACTTTGATGCCCTGAATGTCTCCCCGAGCACAAAGTGGCTTTCATGGAAGATGAGTGCCTGCCGGTAGGTCAGTGGGCAAAATGGAAACTTTGGGAACATTTTGAGAGAAGTCTATCTCTAACCTGTCTTTATTCACCTAAATTCAGTGCCAGAACCATTATGATGGCAGGTGGCTGTATTTGGATCACATCTGCAAGCAGAAGTACTTTCTGGTGATTGACAGTAATGGCATCTGTCCACCCTTTCTAGGATCTCCCTCTTCCTGATTCTTTGGGTTTGCATATCCTGGTTACATTTTTTTTTTTGGTTGGTTGAGGAAAAGCCTCATGTATCTCTATTTTCCTCATCCCTCAGTCACCCATAGGAACTTCCAGCCATGGGACTTTGGTACTACACAGTCTTATGTGCTCTTGGTGTTTTCCTGTGAGAGTATGGAGTGGTGGGCACCCACTATTATTGACACTGATCAGACCAACTGTTTGCCACTTTCTAGGTAGGCACAGATGCCATTGGTGTGAGCTGTTCAAGAACTCTGCCATGATTGGCCTCAGCTGTGAGGAGGATGGAGAAATCACAGCTACAGACATGGACACCACTGAGAAATCAAATCTGAACTGACAGTTTCTCTTCCGTCCCTTGAATGTGACAGTGAGTAGGATGAGATGGCTTCTTCTCTTTTCCTTGAGTCTAATCTGAAGGGCTT
Source organism: Neotoma lepida (assembly GCA_001675575.1). Taxonomy (NCBI): domain Eukaryota; kingdom Metazoa; phylum Chordata; class Mammalia; order Rodentia; family Cricetidae; genus Neotoma; species Neotoma lepida. Next base: position 15,981 of record LZPO01017748.1, on the reverse strand, counting down.
AGATAGATGTTTCTACTTCCCTGTCCTTCATTCCTTCCTACTTTTCAGTCATTTAGGCAGGAGATCAATAGCTATTAATACCTGTCACATCCTGTCATTTGTCTGTTTTTTCCTCCAGGAAAAACACCTAAGGAAATTGGATTGGATGCTTGTTCATTGCAGATGTGACATTGTGAGATGGGGTAATAGAGGCATAACTGGGAATTCTCTAAAGGTCAGTGTTCCCTTGACTTACTCCTAATCCGTATTTCCTTTGCTTCATTTTATACTAAATTTCTTAGAAAACACAAGGTAACAAAAGAAATGTTCCTGGCCCTCTCTTAATATACAACAAGGGAGAAGTTTCCTGAATAAATGTTGATGTCCTCCTCCTGTAACATTTACTGAGTGCACAAGACTCAGTACTAACTTAAATGGTATTCAATACTATTTGTCTCTCCTTACCCAGATTGCTCTATCAGTGGAAAGAACAGATTTCTTCCTACTTGTAGAAAGCCTTCCCTAGTTCAGGGAAGCTATTTCCAGATGACTAGCCTGTGATAACAAAAATTAAATAAATAAGTATTATAAATAAACAAATAAAATGCAGTTAGCTATGCCAGGCTTTGTGGCACTTGTCTCTAGTTAGTCTTCCATAATTGGGAGACTGAAGCCAGAGGTTCTGACCAGCCTGGACTCTACAGGAAATACAAGAAACAAAAGACAGCATGATGTGGTTACCTGCTCTGAATAAAAAGCAAATAGAACTTAAAAAAAATCTCAGGGGATGCAGAATATTCTGTTTTTGAAGATCCCCATCAAAACCTTTATAGCAATAGAATACAGGTTCAGGAATGCCACGGACATAAAACTAAACTTGTCATAACATAGTGTGTAACCTGAAACATATTTGTAAAAATGTGAATATGGTGTGGCTGCTCAGGGAAATTCTATATTGGATGCATTTTTATGATAAATGCTCGATGTTTATCATTTATGTTCCTGACATTCTGTGTTAAATGGACTTATGCTTTTAAATATTCTGCTTAAAATTCTGACATGGGAAGTAGTGGTGCCTGTGACCTAAATCACAAAAAGCTCTTTTGGAGACTGTTCTTTGAACATGTTTGGCTACTGTTTAAGTGACTACATGGATAGGGTGTACAGTTAATATCAAGTGTGTAAGAGAAGTAACAGAAACAGAGAAGTGGCAATTGGAAATGTCAGAGGGGGCTGGTTTTCAGTGCTTATGAAGAAGATTTCCCCTAGGGAAGTTGGCATCCCAGTGATGAAACAGGTATCTGGGTGAACAGTTAACCAGCAAAGGTGGTCATAGCCTGAAGAAAGCTATGACTAGATTGTATGGTATTTAAAGACTAGAGAGTTTGGGTGGAGGAGGCCACACCCATTGATACTGAAGTACCCTCACTTAAAAATAGGCCCCTCATTCAAAAATAATTTTAAACTAACAGCCTCTGCTTGAACTAAAAGAAATAAGCCTGAGTCCCGAGCCTCCTCGAAATGCTGGCAAGAGGCTCCAGGAACTGAAACAGTACAAAAATCACAAAGTCAGGATGCCGGGAGGGCTATCTGAAAGCAACTGATTAATCATTGAATGTCCCAGCTCCGAAGATAGCTGATAGGACAAACAACAGGTTAACCTGAAGAGTAAGCAGAGATAAGCCGATCAAATGAAGGATCAGGAACTATAAAAATTCCTAAGAGTAAGCTAGTAAAAATTGAACCCGTACTAACCCCCTCCCCTTTGAGAAATCTTGGGGTTTTGCCTTTAAAAGCTAGGCTCACAAAGAAAGAGCAATTCTCCTCCCCACCTCGTTTTGGCATGGTGCTGCGGATGAGAATTCCAAGCTAGCTTGTATTACACGTGTGCTGAATAAACCTTGCTGTTGCATTCTGGACATCCGTGGTCTTCAGTGGTCTTTTGGGGGGTCCTAATCTGGGCATAACAGATACCACAAGGGGAAGTGGAACCAGAGGAGGTTTTTGAGTAGTAGGATGACTACTCAGTCTTTCAAAGAACTTTCTTGTCTGTGGTTTTATTTGGGTTATTCTGGATGCCACTAACTGAAAAAACAGTAGCCATGAGGTCATTCTTACCTCTTGTTTCTTCTTTCAGTTTTCCTTTCTGCTCACCTTCTGA
>LZPO01017747.1:48667-59537 GCA_001675575.1 Neotoma lepida | reverse complement strand
GTAGGTGACCTTTGGGAAAATAATATAAATTGTCATAACAGGGACAAAGTTTGCAATGCAAAGTTCTTTTTTGGATTATGTGAAGGACTTTCTACAGTGTATCACGTGCCGAGTATTTAGAAGATATACCTTTGGTCCTTATAGGTGTGTTGTAAGCCTGTTTAAGTGAGTTGTGAATCTAGTAGTTTAGTCAAGTGATAGAGAAGAGTGAAGGGCCTACTTAAATACAGTGATGAGTGAGGTACTTGTGAATGAAGATTTCATAGACGAGTAGAGTTTGAGTCAGAGGAGAGGGCTGCAGTGTGGATAGAAATGACACAAGCTACCTTTGGCAAATCAGCTTTTACCCTCAGAAGCCAAAGTCAAAGCAGCAACGTTCATTGTAAGCAGAATATTAATGTGTGGTAATCTTGGATTAGGGAAAANTTCCAGCAAAGATAACCTAAGAACTTCAATAAATGTCAAAATGGTGTGTGTAAGTTACTTCTATGTCGCTGTGATAAAAAACACTAAGACCAAACAACTTATAAAAGAAAGCATTTAATTGGAATTAAAGTTCCAGAGGGTTAATTTAATGTTCACAATGGCTAAGTGAAGGCTGAAACTGCTGAGGACTCATATCTCATACTGCAAGCAGGATGCAGGAAACACACTGGGAATGGCACAAATGTTTTGAAACCTCAAAACCTGCTTCTATTGGAAAACTTCCTCCAGCAAGACCACAGCTCTTAACCTCCCCATACAACCACCAACTCAGAGTATTCACATTTCTGAGACTTATGGGGAATATCTCATTCTAATCACCACAAATTATATCTCCAAATGAGATGTTTTAGCTCCAGACACTCATAGATCTCTCTAAATGTAAAGAAGTGATGCTCATTAATGCTAGACTTAAGATCCAAGNAATAGCATAAGAGAAAGCCTGTTCATGGTATATGGAAGGGCATTGTGGTCCAAGGGGTTATGGCATTGGGCAAGGGGGCTTCATTAAGACTGTTCATTCAATGCAGTTGTTATCAGATGTTATTTATCTGTTATCAGTTATTTTATAGAAACTTTATGCTAAATAGATTTAAAGTCTAGTGTATGATTCTCACTANAGGAACTAGTGCTCTAGTACTCCTAAACATGGAAAACCAACCCCTTTTGTTCACTGATCCTTACTTGCTACTTAAATCTCTCTGAGAAATGAAAGATAGAAAAATGTTCATGGGTTAATTAAGGACTGCATCCTATAAATTCTTCAGTTTTTAAATCACATCTTGATGTGAAAGAGAAGAGATGCACATTTAGGCAATGGCTCAAAATGTTAAATTAAATGTAATAGAGAAAAGGACAATAGAAAACTCCTTTGAAGTGGGAATTATAAAAGCACAGAGTTATTTTGAAAATNTAATTTTGCAAGGTTAAAGTAAACCATTTACTGAAAGTCTTATTTAAGTAAAATCTATATTGCAAAGAAACTATTCAGGTTCAAAAATGTGAATTGAGTATATGCTTTAATTGCTTGAAAGATAAAGAACAAAATATTGACAAAAATGAAATAGAAATCGTAGACCAAGTTGAGCACAATGTCCCATGCTGGTAATCCTAGCACTTTGGAGCTCTGGAGGTTGAGTGGGAACATCAGGAGTTGCAGGATTTTCTCTGCTATACTGCAAGTTTGAAGACAGCTTTGGTTATATGAGACTCTATAACAATCAAACATCAAACAGTAACTATCTGCCTGCCTGCCTGACTACACAAACAAAGAAAAACAAATAAATAAATCATAGAACAACATCGTTTTTAGTAATTGGGACACTACAGAGACAAGTTTAATAATTGTGTCTTCTATACACAAAGCTACTAGTTATCTAGAAATAAAACTAATAGTCCTAGCTCACATAAGGTCAGATATAAACCCAAGTNCTCTAATATCAATCACACTCAATCCAACTTTGTCAGAGTGATTCTTAATTACAAGGGAAGAGAAGAAAGAAAAAGAAAACAAAGACACAGACTGATGCAGAAACAAGTGTAATTCATGATTAAGAATTTGTTAAACTTTGATTAGCACCAAGAATCATGAAAACGTGTTGGAAGAAGTTAAAACNGAATGTGCCAAAGGTTTTAAATTGAGACCATTAGATTATTTTCCCCCCAGAAACTCGGGATGAGCAAGAGTAAAAATAGAATGCAAGATTGTTTGTAATTTATTCTAAGTAAATCCTCTTTGGTGCACCCTGATTTACATGTGAAGAAATCAGTTACTGCTGTCTCTTATACACATCTAGATGTGTATAAGAGACAGGTATAGATATTATTACTCATTAATTAATAATTATAATATTATTAATAGTAATTAGTTACTATTAATAGCATATAAATTGATATATTATATATTAATATTAATAGTATTAACATATGCTATTAATATTATAAATATAAACATGTATGTTGATNTAAATAATATGAATATTATATTGTTAATAATTATTAATTAATTACTATTGATGATAAAATTTTGATATAATATATTGATATAATAATGATAATTAATAGTAGTTACTATTAATTAGTAATCTGTAAATATAATGCATTTGAAAACGTCCAGAGTTTGGTTTATTTTTATAAGAGCATGAAAAAAGAACATACTCATAATATACATACACCATAAATATTTATGTTAAAATAAATCTTCTTTACTAATAACAAACTATGAATATATTCAAGTATTCAAAATAACCAACTGCTGTAATGATTTTCTTTTCTTAATGTATTCACTAATATAAGACCATGTATCAAAATCTCTTATTTTTGTGCTGGATAAAAAAATCTATGCATTTCTAAGACAATTGTGAGGACTATCTGGCTTAAGTTTAGCTATAAAATCTGATATAAATGTCATCTATCATTTTGTTTGTGCATTTTAAAAGGGCATTAGTCATTCGTCACTACATAGGACTTTTTGAGGGGGGTTGGACAAATTCTACTCTAAAGGTTTCAGAATGATCTTTTGTCAGGTGACTGACTCTTCTATGGCTTACCTATAACAGACATCAACAGAACTATGATATACAATATACTGATGCACATACCATCACTTCTTCACCTATAGTCAACAGTATAAAACAAAATTTTGAAGAGGTTGTGGTCATTGAGAATGTAGTTAGGGATTATGCTGTTTACTAAAGTTGTGATTATAGGTTCTTTGGCAAGGTATGTGTGCCTGAGGGTTACTGTGTCATACTAGTTGTGGTTCAGAAGTATCTCAGCTGGGTAGAGTTGTTGGTTGTTTCTCTCCTTCACAAGCTTGCATGGCACCTTCTGGTTCCATGAAAGCTAGTCCTCAGGAGGAGGCACTCAGGTCAGTTCCAGCTCAGGGACCTCTGGATCCCATGTCGAAAGTGCACGGTATCTTTAGAATAGGAATTTACTTTCTACCTCTGGGGATCAGCCAAGGGCAATAACAATAGTGTGTAAAATTTTGCAAATCTCTTGGATAACTATGACAAACTACTCAATGGAAGGCTTCTCATGTCTAGTTTTTGGCTGCTGAAGGGAGTATTGTCAGCCCAGATGAAAAAAATTAATTAAACTATTTATGTATATTTATACTCTTACTTATGTGTTTTAGTTGTTTTTAGGTAAATAGTTAATAGTATGCCNCCTTATGACCTTTTATGACCCTGGTGTTACTTAATTCTTCTTCTTCCTTCTCTATCTGTCTCCTTCTCCCTCCTTAACTATAACCCCTCATTTTTCATCCCCAATCAGATTATTTGTACTCTGCTAGCCCCTTCTCTATTGCTCTCTCCTATACCTACCCCACCACAGCAATGCTTCCTTTTTGCTTTCCTAGTTTCTGCAATTGTTCCAGGATATTTACTCCTATCTGAAGATTTAGAACTAGGAATCTCCAATGAAAGAGAATATGTGACATTTGTCTTTCTGGGTCCAGGTTACCTCACTCANTATGGTGTTTTCTAGTTCCATCCATCTATTTTCAAATAACACGATTTTACTTTTCTTTAGAGACTAATTATATTCCATAGTATATATGTGCCACACTTTCATTATCTATTCATCAGTTGAAAGATATTTAGCTTGTCTCCATTGACTAGCTATTGTGAATATAGAAGTAATGAACATGGCTGAGAAAGTATCTGTGGAACAGGATGTTGAGTCCTTTGGGCATATGAGAAGGAGTCATAAATATTGTCCTTGTACTTACAGATAAGTGTAGACCTTATCCCACATCAAGGAAAATTCTCTTTGCAGCAGAAATAGAAATTTTTTATAATGATAGCCAATCTCAACCAATCAAAATGCAGCATAGTGGAAACCAGTCCCAAATACTACAATACAACATGCAATATGTCTACAATACAACTCCTACATCCTACTTCATGCCTCATTGAAGAAAAGCAGAAAATTGTAGAGACAGAGGCACAGGGAATTTGCTTTGCGTCTGTGTCTTCTAGGAATNCCAGAAGCTACATCCATGTATTTCCAGCATAAATGTCTAAACATGAGCTGAACAAAGGCAACACCAAAAGATATGCTNATCTGGACAAGGGTAAGCCCAGGACATTTCACCCCTACACAAGGAACTACAGAAACTAAGGAATTCTGAGAGCTGGAGAAATAATCTTCCCCAGGGAAGAAAATGTCAATTGTTTATCCATTACGAAGTGGTCAGACCTGAAAACACACACATAAATAACATTATACAGTCTAAGCATGTTGTAAGTTGTACTTATGTATTTATGAATATATGTATATATATATACATAAGTATGTACACATGTATATTTTAAATATATAATATATGCATTCATAATTTAAAATTTTTGCAGACACACACAAGCTTTCCCTCAATTTTGAAATAAGTACTATTGCTGGGCAGTGGTGGTATATGCTTTTAATTCTAGCANTTGGGAGGCAGAGGCAAGCAGATCTCTGTGAGGTTGAGGTCAGCCCGTTCTACAGAGTGAGTTCCAGGACAGACAGGGCTATACAGCAAAACCCTGTCTCAAAAAACAAAACAAAACAAAAAAAGNACTTTTTCCACACGGGGCTTATATCTTCAATTTTAGAATTTGGTTGGCTGAGATAGGAAGATAATANATTCAAGGATAGATTAAACAAAATAATAAAGTAGACCTATTGANTGCAAAAATGATTGTACACTACCTGTTTGAATCAAAGCAAATAAANATTCTATATGAAACTTTCATATTCAAGAGAAATCCCCAGTCTAGAAATCTGTAAATGATTTAAGGAAGTACATATCTTTTCAACAACTAAAATAATTTCCTACAATCCATGCTCAACATTGATTTATTATGCTTATTTGGCATTCCAAATTGTTTCCTTATTTTATTAAACTAAACTCTTTTCTGGGAATAAATTTTTTTTTTCTTTTCGAGACAGGGTTTCTCTGTGTAGCTTTGGCNCCTTTCCTGGCACTCACTCAGCAGTCCAGGATGGCCTCGAACTCACAGAGATCCGCCTGCCTCTGCCTCCCAAGTGCTGGAATTAAAGGTGTGCGCCACCACCGCCTGGCCTGGGAGTATTTTTAAAGCATTCAATTCTTCTTTAATTGCTGGATATTTGAAGCAATTGCATCAATCCTTTTTGTTCCCTGATTTCTGGATGCCATGGATGTGACATCCAGGCATTCATGAAGTCAACTTAGAAATCATTGTAACACTGTTTCTTTACACAATAAGAACCTATGTTATTCCAGTATGGTTGATGGAGCCTTACCTGACAGATTTATAAAAGGAACTGCTAAGAAGGGGCAGCTGTACTTCAGATCATGATTCAAAAGACTAAAGTTCGTGAAATCTTCTATTATGACCTCATTCACATTCAAGGAGGCAGTAACAGTGGGATCGGGACCCGTGCTTGGTGCTGAGCTGACTTTTTGGAGCCCAATGCATATGGTGGGACACTTTGCGCAGCCTTGGTGCAGGGAGGAGAGGCTTGGACCTGCCTCAACTGAGTGTGCCAGACTCTGCTGATGCCCCATGGGAGACCTTGCCTTGGAGGAAGTGGGAGTGGGTGGTGGATTGGGGGGAGGGGGGGCAGGAGGAGGGAGGAGAGGAGAATCTGTAAAAAATTTTTAGAAGAAAAAAAAGTATCAAATATGAAATAAAATATTTCTGAAAGAAAAAAATATTCTTTTGGAAACTAAAAAAAATAAAAAATAAAAAAGAGAAAATACTAATTTTGAGAGTTTTTTTAAGGTCACTGTTTTCAGAACAGCTGAGTATTTTTATTTCATTCAAGCATTTTTAGTGTGCTGTTTATATTTGCAAGCCACAATTATATAGCCGTGGCCTCGATCTGTGTGACCAAGAGTCTACAGAGCCTGAAGAACAAGCTTAGCCTTGATCAAATAATTCAGCAGCCAAGATAATTTATTTTCCTCAGTGGGAAAATTAAGTAAAAGAGTGAAAGAGCACCAACATATAAGGCTATTATCAGCCACTATAATTTATATTGCTTGCATTGATTTTGTTCTCTGTAGGGTGCTAACACACAGGCCTTCAAATTTAGCAAGAGGACTTTTAAAGGAAATATAAAATCTACAAAATATATATCTCCATGAAAGTTTATACCTGCAGATGCAAGAGCACTGAACCAAAAGGAGGGTATTCTATATTTAAGTCCTCCATCAGCTTTAACATATAATCTCAACCTTCAAATCTAATTTTCCCCTGTTTCAATAATTTTAAAATGATGGAGAACAAAAAGTTACAACTGTTTCTATTGCTTTAAGGATNAAAATCAATTTTCTCCAGTCAAAGACAATGTAACATTAATTAATTGAAATACATTTTTTTCGTAAACCTAGAGTAGCAGCAAATGGGTTTGCAAAAGGATAATTTCTTTGCTCCTTGATAATGGAAAAATGAAATAAGTCATCTTAAAAATGGTTCTATGTCTAAAATTTTAACAAAGGTAATGTGAATTACTTAGGGTTTTAATACAATTAANTGATAATATTGTAATAATACAATAAATTCATTGGAATATAAACACCGGGTTTGACTTATGTGTATTAATAAAGAATGGATTCCCTTCTATTCATTTAAATGTTTCATTTTGATTGAATGATAAATGAATTACTATTGAAGACTCTCTTACTTAAAATATGCACTTTGAATTTGATGAAATAGAGTTTTATTGCAAATGATGGGTAGATAGAAGAAAAAGGAATTACTGAACTACTTCTGAATACTGTTGAGATGGTTGGTCCTAGGTGACCAAACATGGGCAACTAATCTAATTTCAGATTCAAATTTTGACATGTGTCACTATCGATGTGTGTGATATGCATCATCCTTCAACCATAGAATTGTATTAAAGTTCCTTAGCTGATCTGTTTTCATTTTATGGCACTGACATAATTTTTCCACTGACTGATCCAATTATACTTTAAATTTAATGCTTGATTCCACAATTCTAACCATGTATAAATATGTTCATTTCACTATACTATTTCATTTTTTTAACAGAAATTGTATGTAGTTAAATTGGGGTATTGTGCCTCAAAAGCTATCTCTCTTTTTGTTTTGTTTTTATTTTGAATAAGGTCTTTTACATAGTCTCGCAGCTTACCAATTTTGCTAGACTGGCTGGCCAGTGGGCCCTGTGGATCTACCATCTCCATTCCCCCAACACCATGAGTACAAGTGTGCACCACCACTCCTGGTTTTTTACAGGAGTGGTGGGGACCTGACTAAAGTAGTCCCAGTGAATGGACTTTCATTTTATCATCAGTGTTAACTGAATTACCTGTATCACCATTCAATGTTATGGAAGGCAGCATAATCAGTCAAATTGTTGAACAGTAGTGTCTATGTTGTGGCTTTCAGATTAATTGTAACAAATCTTTGGCTTTGTTGTCAGGACTTGTTACCTAAGAGAACATGTTTCAGACCATGTTTACTCTCTGGTAAGTTTGATGATAGGAAGATGCAATCAAGAACCTTTGTTTCAGCATACCTGCTACTAATGCTGGTGCTCTTGGCAGCAGTATGATTTTCTGCCTTGAAAGTATTATGCAAATCAGTCTCATGCAACTTTTAACATCATCTCTTTTTCTTGTTAACTAGACAGGCTTTATGTAGAAACAAAACAAGTGTCACAAAAACACCAGAGTTTCATTAAAATGGTAGAAATTATCTGTAATAAAAAGCCTAACTCAGAATGACAAAAACTATACACTGTCTCCCAGATATAGAGCTTGCCTGGGGTGTGTGTGTGTGTGTGTGTGTGTGTGACTGAGAAAGTCAAAGATAGGACAATGATGAGAACAAAGAGATTCACAGGACGTGGAAAAGAAAGAACCTGGAGGGAGAGGTGACATTGTGAGTCAGCATATGAAACCAGTCAATATAGTAGGTACAGGTGAGTGAAGAGATTGACAAATCTAAAATACAGCATCAAGAACAGTTGTTTGCAAGGGACCATTTGTGGGAATATGATACAACTTGAGACACATAAAGTGTAGTCACTACCATTCAGGAGCTTGCAGTCCAGTGCTCACATTCAAAGACCTAAACACAACATAATTGCAAGGCTGGCATTTGAGTATGGTAATATTGTCTCTGGAATATTCAGAAGAACAATTCAAGGTTTCTCCATGATAATTCTATAAATGCATACATTTAGCCAAATGCTGTGTTGTAAAGATGTTCCTGGATTGAAAAATACAAATGCAAAAAGAGCAGATGAGTTTTGAACTAATGCTAAGGTTCTGCATAGAGGAGGAAGAGGAAAGAGGATACAAGCCAAGGCAGGCAGTGCCACCATCTGAAAGCAGAGATATGTGTTGGGAAGTTTGGCTTCCTTAGGAAACAAGAAGAAAAATGGCTGTGTAAGAGGCCATAGAGCTTGGAGTTGAGGTCTGAGGTTTCTACTCATGGAAGGAGAATAAGGAAAACCACTGCTTGCCTCAGAATGGGGCTGTAAGTACCTGAACTGACAGTTATTCATCTCCTCATAGTGTGAAAACTTACAGGTGTGGAAGAGCTGTTTGCGGTCCAAAACACCACAAGAGTACTTTGAGGTGACTGGGATGTACTGGAAGAAATGATGACCATAAAAAGCATCAAGGAATAAGCCAGCAATGAGAAAATAATAAGAATGAAACAATATAATATAAAATTGTTTCTGTTGCTGGGTCCTAATGGCTCTCATGGGGGAGGGGAGAGAAGACACAGACACTGGGAGTCAGGTGAAAGGCAAAAAGCAGACTGTTTATTCAGTAGCAGGGAAAGTTTATATACCCTCCTCGCAGCACCCAAGCTGTGTCCTGATCTGGTGACATTGCATCATCATCCCTCTTTGACTGGGCATGATCAGGACCTCTGACAGCGCCTGTTGTTAAGTCATCAGGCAGACTTCAAGTTGGCTCATAAGGAAGTATGTTATGTGCATGCCTTGGCAACAGGTTTGAGCCAATTTCCTCAATCCTATGGGCCTGTCCTACTACAGTTCCAAGATAAAGTTGAGACTAAAACAGACATTCTAATATGTATAAAAAATAACACTAAGAAAAAGATTTAATAGCTAGAGATGAGTTTAGTTTATAGTAGTTAAAATGATGAAATGACATGAGGGGATGAAGAGCTGGCACAGTGGTTAAGAGCATTGGCTACTTTTCTCGAGGACCGGCTTTTTCCAGCATCCACACGGCAGCTCACAACTCTCTGTAACTCCAGTTCTAGAGAATCCCATTTCCTCTACTGGTCTCCACAGACACCAGATTCCCAACATTGGTACAGAGACATACATGCGGGGAAAACACATAGAGACATGAAAACACATTTAAAAATGAACTGGCAAAGTCTGGGTATAATACTCAGAAAGATAAGTAAATATAATTATTCAGAATGAAATAAGACATCAAAAAATAAACATATAAAATTAGAACTATTCGATCCCAGCTGTGGTCTCTGCACTGGGAAGAGTAAGGAGGGTGGATCCTCATAAATATTAGGCTAGCTTGATCTTTCTAGTGAATGCTAGGTCAGGTTGAGCTACAGAATGAAATTCTCATACTGTACATATATATTTAATAAAAGATTTAACATACAGCATATTTCACAAAAGAAAAGATGGATCAGAATAAATTATATCTTGTCTTAGAAATTAAAATGTCTAGGCATTCAAGCATAAGTCATTTGTTGGAACATCCCTTAAGGGCCTGCAGGAGTAGTGCTTTTAGTCTACCCTTCAGGTATTGAACATACAGAACATGAGGCTAAACACGATGCAAACGACAAGAAATTTTATTCCTGAAGTGAAGAAATCAAGTTCTTGAAAACCATTATTGCCTAGGATTTTGACCAAGAGGCAAGTGTTAAAAGAAATTCTGTGTGAGTTTGGTTTTTATTGCTGTGATAAAGGCATGGCAGAAAGCAACTTGGAGAGCANAGTGTTTATTTCATTCTTACAGACAGTCAAAATGCTGATAATTGAAAAGACTAGTTAGTTCATGAATCTTTTGTCAGGAATATCTTTATATCTATCTCCACATATATATGTAGATAAATGGTAGATTGAGTAGGTGGATGAATAGATAGATGATAGCTAGGTAAGTAAATAGATAGGTAGATAGGTAGATAGATAGATAGATAGATAGATAGATAGATAGATAGATAGATAGACAGATAGACAGATTATGCTTAAACACACACACACAGATTATGAGAGTAAAAAAAGACTCTGGAAGGAGAGTAGTGTGTTGAAGGAAAAAGAATGAGGAAGAGAGAGAGGGTAGGGATAAATATGACCAAAGCACATATTATAGTTTAAATACATTGTCTTTATGAAACATGATTACATACAACAAAATAAAAATTTT